>ML860754.1:7882-24587 GCA_009831015.1 Picea engelmannii
CTTTGAAACAACCCTTATGTGAAAAAGTTCAATTCTTGCTTTTTCTTGTTGAGTTACATTGACATTATTGTTACTTGAAGAACTAGTGCTTGCAATAGAACCATTACCTTGATAACCCATGGTTGTGATCTTTGTTTCATCACTCGAATCCAAACCTAAATCATGTTGAATAGTTGCAGCAGTCTTTGACTTCCCTTTGTTTTTGTTGCCAAACTTTTTGGGTCGTCTTTCAGGATGAAGTTTCCAACAATGGTCTTCATCATGGCCATCTTTTGAACAATGTTTACATGTAAATTTTTCTCCCTCTTTCTTAACAACATCATTCTTTCTGCCATTTCCCTTGAACTTCTTCTTTCCTTTATTTCCATGGCTGAAAGTCTTCTTGTTACCCTCATGAGTGTTGTTCCTTCCTCTTGCTTCCAAATGAGTAGCTTGTACACAAACTTCATCTAGATTTGAAGGATTAAAGATGAGTATAGTATGTCTCAAATAACTATGTAAAGCTCCAATATATTTGAGTAAAGTTTCTTGAGAAGACAAATCTACTCCCAAAACCAAATCTCTTCTCCTAAACTCTTGAGTAAAGCTTTGCACACTCTGTCCTTTAGCTTGTCTAAAATTTTTCCATTCCATAGTAGCCTTTTGCTTATATGCCAATGGATAAAATTGTTTTTTAATTGCAACAATAAAATCATTTCAAGAAATTAAAATTTTACCATGCTTTTTCATATCCTCCTGAGTCTTGGATTCCCACCAAATAAGTGTTGCACTATCCAGTCTTAATGAAGCAAGCTGAATTTTGGTTTCATCATCTTGAATTTTTTGTATTCTACAATATACCTCAATCTAACGTATCCAATTATTTAACTTCTCAGCATTAACTTCTCCATTGTATATTGGCAATTCAAATTTTATATCAAGCTTTAATGAAGGAATTTGAGAAGGATTTTTACCATGTCCCTTTGGAGAATTTGGAAGAGGTCTTGAACTGGTAGAAGAAGAAGAAGAAGATCGAGGAGAGGGTGGTGGAGAAGCACTATTCCCTCCATTTCCGTTTGGAGTTTTGTCACCACTGCTTCCCTTATGCCTTGAAGGGTTGGAGCCTTCACCTTGCAACAATGCATTCCTTTCCATCAAGATCTTCATCATCTCTCTCATCTCCATGATAACCTTTCTGAGATCTTCATCTTCTGCAGGAACACGTTCATGACTTTCTTCATGAGCCATACTTGGTGAATGCCTCCTTGAAACTTGCGGTGATTGTATATGCGTCCTCCTTGAAGGATGTGAACTTGGCTCCACAAGTTGACCTTCTCCTCTTGTGAGTTTCAACCTTGTGAGCATCAAAAACAAAACACTTGCAAACAATCAAGTCTTCAAAAACCAATGCTCTGATACCAACTTGATCTAAAAATTGAAGAAGACTTGAAAAACATGAAATTATTTGCAAGAAAATTTTATGTGTTAAAAGAAAATGGATCAACTTTGCAACACATTAATTACGGGATTACTCATGCAAGATACAAATAAACAACAACATAATCAATGAACATAAGCACATAAACACAACAATTGATAAAGGAGTTCACCCCTCTCTTGGGCTACATCTCCTGGTCCAACTTCTAATGGATCATTATTATTAATTGCTCAAAGTGCTAAAAAACATGCCTTACAATGCTCAAACTGACCAACAGAATGCTCCAATGGCTTCAGAGCATCCAAAAACCCCTAGCTGGGCTTTTTTGGCACCTCAATCAGCCAAAAAACGAAGAAGTTAGGCCTCCTGGAAGTCACCCCCTTCAAGCTTGTTGTCTCTGCATCTACAAAATGCACCCTTGTCTTGTGAACCTGGCACACACGCAATTTAAAGCATGAAAACCCGACACCGGGCGCAACCACGCCAACGGTGCAAACTGTAGGACGGTTATGGGCATGCCATCCCCTAACCGCCTAGCTCTCGGGCATATGGGTCATAATACGACCTCGCGCTATGGCAAAAAGGGCTCCATTTCTCCAAACAAATGGAACAATGCCAAATGGCGGGTCGTTGTAACTGTTTAAACCATATAAAAAAAAACCCACGCGCATTTCCGTGTAGCAAAAGGGTCATATGGCATATAATAAAACCACGGATATATTTGAAACACCCCCGCAAGCGCCATTTACCAACAGGTATGGTCACATATAACAAATAATATGACCACGGGTTGGGGCTATGCCCCGACCCGACCCCCCGCCAAACATTACAATATGCAAATTCAAATACATAAGAACTCATATACATAACAAGGCGTAAATGGTGGTTCGTTGGTCAGGCAGACTTTGTGAAGGCTCTATATGGTGGGGAGGTCCAGGGGTCGAACCCCATGGACTCCAATATATTTTAATAAACAAACCAACAACCAATATCGGGGTGCCACGTGGCAGCCCATGACTAGGCCACGTGGCACCCAATCACTTGTCCAAACGATGCCACGTGTCACATTCCAATTCGACCAACTGTCAGCCAAATCACCTCTGCCACATCAGCATAAAGATGTATGACCTTGCCACGTCAGCCTGTACGGACTATACGGACTGTACAGTCAGCATCCCTTTTTTTGCCTGTTTGACATTCCGAACAGATTGCAATATCTCTTGCTCCCAACGTTTGTTTGAGACGAAACAAGTTGCGTTGGGTTCGAAACGATGAGGCCTATGCTCTCGTCCGGTTTGAAGAGATTCCGAGCACTTTGAGATTTTGAGCAAAAATTGATCCCCTTATCAATGACATGGAATGCAATCGAAAAATGTATGCATCTATAAGTAATGACTTCTATTCCCTTTAGAATTTTTCCATATAACTTTTAAATATAACATCAAAGTATACTTGAATATAATATATTTTGTTATGTTGAGCGAGTCCCGGTTGAGGAAACCCTAGCCCCCATCAGGTGCAGACCGCGGCAGTCTAGACGCAGAGCTCCCGCGTGGCGCCCGTTCAACAACAAGACAAAGCCCTTCGGGCCCCACTGACACACCGGGATGGGTATGGAGGAGGGGGGGCAACCCCCCTCATACAACAACATCACTGCCAATGACCGCTCCGGCACTAGAGCGAAACACCCCACATTCGAGCCGCCCCTGCAAATATGTGAGCAACTTTTGGCTAGGGAACAAGGCCTCAAGAAGGAGATGGAGACAGAGGCGGGAACCTCCCATTCGAAGTCACCTCGAGGATGGGAACCAAGCAAGTGCACTCCACAAATGGAAAAAACACCGAGATACCTCATCAGCTCAACCAGAGTAGGAGAACACACACAATTTATGAGAGAACATGCCCTTATAGGCAAGTTCCTGGGACTCTGGCCAATAGAAAGGGATCTCAAAAAATGGATCAAGCATTGGTGGAACCCCAAAGGGGACTACGAGGTCCAACTCAGCTCCAAAGGCTTCTTCACAATCATTCTATATAATCTAGAGGACAAGGATAGGATATTTGAAAATGGGCCGTACTTTTTCAACTCAGCAGGGCTATTCTTACGCTTCTAGACTGAAATATTTAGCCCTGACAAAGAGGACTTCACCATGGCCCCTGTATGGATCCGCTTATACTCCTTACCGCAAGAGTTCTGGCTGGAGGAGATTCTAATGGGCATAGGGAACACTCTGGGACAATACGTCAAAGCTTAAGAGGCCACTAAATAGAGAAAATATACCTCCTACGCCAGGATCTGCATCTACATGAACATCTCCAAGGCACTCCCTGGTGCGGTGACTCTTGAATACCAAGATGAGGACTGGCAACAAACCATGGATTACGAGCACATTCCCTTCCGATGCAGGAGATGTCATGAGCACGACCACTTCTACAGAGACTACCCCCTGATCAAACTAGCCACCAAAGCAAATGACAATACACAGAAAGATGGCTTCACCACGGTTGCGTCAAAGAAGAGAAACCCACCAAGGAAGCAGATCCCAGACTCCAGACAAAAAATCACAACCAGAAACTCTTATGAGATCTTGAACCAGCTGCCAGATGATGAGGAAATCCAGGACCCGTACAAGAACTCGCAACAGCCTCAAGAAGATTCACCAAATCCTTCCCCCCCACCCCAAAGCCGCAAAATCTACATAGAGGAAAGAGGAAACGGAGACGGGGACACCCCAATGCAGCTAGATGATCGAGATCTAGTAGGCATAGATCTAGAAAAGTTAGAGGAGGCCCTGAACCAAAAGGATCTGCAGACCCTTCCAGAAGAACAACTGCGCAAGGCGCATAATGTATTTCTCAACTCCTCAACAGGATCCACAACACGATTGGGTATAGCTACGGACTCGAGCTTAGGCTTGAAGAAAATCCTCCGAGAGAACAAAAGATGAGGGCATAAAATAGCACAACAACTGATCAAGGAGGCGAGCAATCTCATGATAAATTCAGGACAGATTCACAAGATCTCGGAGGTATACCTCCACACAACACCACCCGCTTAATGATGAAGATCATCACCTGGAACATCAGAGGACTCAATGGTAGTTCCAAACAAAGGACCCTCTGAGACTGCATAAAGGCAGAAAATCCAAACATTCTAATGTTACAGGAAACCAAATGCACAGGAACAGAAGCTAATACCATTTTTCAGCGAATCTGGTGAGAATGCAATTCCATATCAATAGACTCCACAAGTGCCTCCGAAGGCCTAGCTATCCTATGGAATCCCTCCAATATCAGTATCAGCAACTCCTTTTCAACCGTGGGAACAATAACGACTCACTTCAAGGTCACTGGCTCGAACTAGGAAGGAGCCATCACCAATGTCTATGGCCCCCACAGCCAACAAGACAAAGACAAACTCATGAAGCGGCTTGAACTAATCAAGACCCTGGTGACAACTCAAAACTGAATCTTAGGAGGAGACTTCAACATGATCCTATTGCTAGAGGAAAAAACTGGAGGCACCAAAAAGTTGGAGCAAGACATTATTAGAATTAAAATTAAAATTAAAATTTAGGAGGATCCATAGTAAATTAAAATTTTATATATGGTATGCCATTTAATATTTTTTAGAATTTTACATGTGTTAAGAGTTGTAATATGGTATGTTATTATTATTTTTAAGAATTTTAAGGGTGTTAAGAGCTGTAATATGAATTAAATTCTAAATTATTTTAGAGATAAGTTAAATTATAATTTAATTTTAGCCAAAGTAAGGTTTTAATTTCATGTTGAATATATAATGTCTTTTTTTTTGTTAAGAAGTTTGATTTTAATTTGTATCATTAAATTTAATGAGATTTTGGGCTTGGCTTGGTTTCATAGTAGTGTTTTAAAGGATATATATTTTGTCAAATTCATTAAGGATTTTCTCATCACCTCATAATGCGTATGTTTTAAGGATTAAATGTTTGTTAATCCACATGCATTGTATGTCATAATACAAATGTTTTTCAATTTACCTCACAGGTTCGTGGTTCCTAATTTCATAATAAGGACTTTGTTTGTCTTAAATGTGAGGTTTTAAGGTTCATTGAGAGGTTTGTCTTAAATGCATATGCATACAATAAAGTAGATGACAAGCCAAAAACAACTAACCTAGCTGACTCTAAAAATCCATAACTAACTACAAAAGATAAATACAACCTAACTAAGTTTGAAAAGTCATAACTAACTACAAAAAATAAATGTATGGAGCTTAAGCTCAATGTGTTTACATCTATTGATAGATAAAATCAAGAGGTGGCATGTCCCACTATCATAGGTATGCATTCCTTTTCATATCCTCCCTAATTAGAATGAAAGTGTCCCCACTTTTTCCACTAATTGTGGGAATTATGCCTAAACATTTCACAAAAAATTGATTGGGTAAACCATTTGGCCTTAGTTGGGAGACACCCTTGATGCCCAACAAGATATGAATGGTGTTGTTTTTTTCTAGTGGAATGAATGTAGATATTCATCAATGTATCTTCAAAAAATGGTGGCTAGAAGTATGTAATATTATCGAAAGGATGTAAAACCTACACTTTGTCCTCCAAAAGAGGAGGCTCATACAATTTTTGATTTTAGGAATTAATAATGATCCAAAATGGATCCAAACCAATAAATGGTTGCAAGACACAGTACCTGCAAAACAATTCAACAATTAACAAAGTTTAAGCAATATATGTAAAACAATGCAGATGTAAAAATTGAATACGACAAAATGAAAGTGAGAAGGAAAAATGGGTTAATTAAAAGATAAAGAACAATAAAATAGGAGAGAAGGATGAGGAATGGGAAATGAAGGGTCATGAGTGTTGGCATTCCACTTACYTBCCCCCCACATCTCTCCCTATTTATTCCTTCACTTTCATTCTCAATGGGTCTTTCGGCCAARATAGGAAGAAGAATAGATAGCCATGAAAGCATTGTAACCAAATATTGTTGAAATGAATCATTGAGCTCCCATTTGAATTTGGTTTTCCCATTTGGGTTTCTAGGGTAAACATTGTGTCCATTATGTCATGAATTGTTTTACAATTATTGTGTGTGTTCGTGGATTAATCAAATGTGAGAGATTTGTCACTCCTAGTTTTTTTAATGGATCATAAGGATGAATGGAAAACTGTAAGTTTGATACTACCTTTACTCATATTGAATGGCTACTTAGTTATTTTATGGGTGTAAGGATCTAATACCCTCTATAGTTTTTGGTGGATTTCCTTATTAAATTCATCCTCCACGTACAATCCATGAACACTAACATCTTTGAGATACCCACCATTCATTTGTTAGGATATTTAGACACTTAGGAGTTAGTTAAGATGAGATTGGTCTAATGTGTCATTCTGGTAAAAGTGTGTTTCTTTAGTATGAATTAGTATGCATTTGTAGTTCGGTGATCTGATGATCACGATATGTTCCTGACATAGAGTGATTCGACGACTCATATTCTCCTCAATCTTAACGACAACATTGATCTATGGATTAACACCCGATTGGTCCATGATCTCTATTTAAAGAGAATGGAGGGTCATTTGTCGATGATTGATTGTGAGAAACTCTGTTGTAAATTCTTTTTCATTAATAAATTTCTCCAAGTGGCCATGTTGGCTGGGGTCATGGATGTTTCCCCACAAGGATTTTACAATGTAAAAACATTGGTATGTTGATATTTGATCCTGTTGTGTGAGTGCTTAATGAAGGTCTTCATCCTCTGTTGAAATACTTATGTTGTCAAACATGGTATCAGAGAGCATTTGAAGACCCATTCCCATTGTAGATCAAGATCTTGAAGTCGTGTTGTTTCATCTTTGGTTTCTACCATTTTTCTTACATTTTTGGGCTAAAAGGACTATTCCATTGTGTTTGTAGTACTAGTTTCAATTAGAAATGTTTTTGTTTCACTCGAAAAGGTTTATATTTTCCTAATATACGACCATTTCAGTCAGATCTACACTTATAAAGCTTGAATACACTGTTTTACTTTTTATAGAGATAATATTTCAGTTTCATTTCGGTTTTCTATTTTTTATTTCTGGGTTGCTACTCTTTTTGATATGTGTATGATCTTTTCCCTATACTTTGGGTAATCTCCACAAATCAAAAACAAAGCGGAAAGGTTTTTTTTGTATGCATATCCTCTTTATCGTGTTCTTTGTGTGGTCTTGGTAAATCAAAAACAAAGGGAATACTTGCATTTTCTGGATAAGCTAACCAAGATCTAACCCTTGTTTTCGTCGACAAGCGATTTTTTTTGTGTGTGGGAATGAATGAATTTTTTTTGTTACTGAGCATGCACTCGAAGGACATATTCCACAAAAAATACACCCCCAATCCTCCTTCTTAAGACTACAATTTATTTTTCACTATTTCACTTGGTTAAAAGTTGATTTATTAAGTAAGAGGTCTTGAGTTCAATTCTTTTTTTTTTTTTAATTAATCTCTGAAAAAGTTCATGCATTCATTGTAAAATGTATTTCACTTAATTGTAAAAGTGAATCACTATTAAATAACTTTAATATTTTATTTTAAGTTATTTTTTGCATGCAACTTTCATTTACAAAGTAACTTCATTGTAAAAGTGATTCTCGCTTATTCTATAAAAGTGGGTCACTTCATAAGTAACTTATTTAAAAGTGAAGTTATATGTAAATTTAGATAAGGAGGAGCATCACCACATGGAACAACTTCTATTTTCCATGTGGCTCTTTGGTTACCATTTATGCCTTTTTTTAATAGGGCATAGCTTTCACATCCAAAGTTTTCAATGGCGTTTTTTTTTTAAACAACCTATTTTTTCAAAAGTTTTCCATCTAAACCATTGGTTTCAACCTTTAAATACATATTATGTATGCACTTAAGATGAATTTTCACAACCATATTTTTCTTACCAATACCAACTAATTCTTATGGAAATCCCATATGGAAGATGTATTAAAAAGTAAAGGATTGTACTAGATTACCTTGGGAAAATAACAAGAACCCACCAACTATGAAAATAAGGTCAAATGGGTTAATAAGAATCATGAAGCATGTGGACTAATCAAAATGTCAATCTCTCCTTATTAAGGTTTCACCCTCAAGGAATTGATGGTCCAGATAAAGCTTGGGAAAAACTTGACGTTGTGTTTGGTGAACAAGATATTATTCGAGCCCACTGGTTGGAAAATCAATTAATGACTTTAATTCCAAATGATTTTCCTTGCATTGAATATTACTTATCTAAGTTCAAAACACTTATAATTTCATGTATAGACTACAAAATATATTTGAAGGAAGGCTGATGCATCTATATTATTCTTTCTAAGCTTGGTAATGCATATTTTGTGTTTATATCTACCTTTTATGTCACTAGAGAAGCTCTAGGGAGTTCTTACCAAAATCCCTCTCTTGAGTCCTTTTGTGATGCTTTTATTAGAGAGCAAGATAATCTTATGAAACTTAGAGTCATCACGACTACCGATACATCCAAAAAATATTTAGTGGCCCAACAAAAAGATAAATCCAAGAATCCAAAGAAGCAACATACTCTCCACAATAATAAGCAAAACAAGGGTCCCAAACCCTCTCATCCAATTTTTGCTCCAAATAGTGACAAATAAGAAAAATCCAAAAGTAAGAAGACTGCCAGAAATTGCAACTTTTGTGGGATAGATGGTCATGTGGAGTCTAAATGTTTTAAAAATATGGAATCCTTAGAAGTATTGATGAAGAAGCACAATATCAATATTGATTCTTCTTCTTATGGACATGCACTTTATGCTTCTAGTTTCTCCTTCAACGCAAATTATACTTATTCTCATGATGAGTGGCTTATTGATTCTAGATAATCTTATCATATGGCTAATGACAAAGCCATCTTTTCTACTCTTAATTAATGCAATGCCAAGAAATTATTTGTTGGTGATGATATATCTATTAGTGTTATAGGGTATGGATAAATTAAGGGAGATAATGGTCATTTCAATAATGTATCATGTATGCCAATTATGTCCTGCAACCTTCTAAGTGTATCAAATCACTCATTTTGGTGAAGCTAAAACCATAGATTTTTCACCTCACCAAGATTTAATCAAGGATTTAAAAGATCCTAAGCATGTCCTTGCAACTGGAATTATTGATGATATTACTAGGTTGTACAAGTTTGACAAATTTGGGTCATCATCTTTTCCATCAGGTTTTGTTGCTCATAGCGATGACTTGATCAAACATTGGCATGAGTGGTTTGGTCATATAAACTACCGTTCATTAAACAAAATATGTAATCAAAACATGGTGATTGGTCTTCCTCTCGTTTCTTGCAGAGATAGTTTTTGTGTCAGTTGTGTTCTCAACAAACTTCACTTGGACAATTTTGACAAGCGTGTCTCTTAGCACAGCTCGGCCCCTTTGCAGCTTGTTCACAATTATTTGTGTGGTATGATTTCTTCTCCTTCTTTCTTTGGGTGAAGGTATTTCTTAAATTTCATTGATGAATTCTCCAAATGCACTTTGTTTTACTTCTTAAAACTAAAGAGTGAAGTTTTTGACATGTTTTTTTCCTATAGGGCATTGTACAAAATCAATCTAGACATCAACGTCAAAGGTTAATAATAGATAATGGAGGAAAATATGTGAAAAATAAATTTACAGGTTACTGCAATGCACAGGGAATTCAGATGCAACATACTATTCCATATACACCATAACAAAATGGTGTTATCAAGTGAAATAATTGTAAATTAACAAAAATGGCTAATAGTATGATCCAATCTAAGGGATTAGGTCTACATTATTGGGATGAAGCCATCAATTGTGAAAATTACATAGTAAATCACACTCTCACAAAGGCTCTTAAAAATATAACACTGGAAGAAGTATGAAATACAATTAAGCTAGATGTAATCCACTACCATGTAATTGGTAGTATAGCACGGGCCCACATTCCTGATGAGAAAAATAAATATTTACAGCCTAAAAGTGTTAGAAAAACAAGATCGTGGAGCATTAAAATAAAACAAATGCGGAAATAAAACACAAAATATACACAATACAATAGAGACACATATATACGTGGTTCACCCAGTGTGGGATACATCCACCAGAGAAATTTCCAGGTCCTTTCTTTTTATTATCCAACAAATGAAGGGATACAACCTAAATAACACCCAATGTAACATCCTCTTCTTTCTCTCACAATATCCTCTCTCAGAATACAATATTCACAATAATACACAACCGCAATACAATTGCCTCATAAAAGAGGGTTTCCTTCTAGGGAAAAAAATCCTAACATAATCTCTACCATCATATTTGTGACTTAATGATGAATGGTCAATATTGACTATGAAATTACAATATACATTTACAAGGCAATTTTTCCATCAGGGGCTTCTCTCTTGAACCCTCGCTAGCCCCCAGACCCCACAAGGGGCGCAAGCTCACCCAGGAACCCCCCCACGTGGAGGGGTGTACAATCTTCTAGGGTGTACAATTTTCATGGGGTATAAACATGGCTGAAAACAAAGACCTATGAATCAGGAAGATAATCAGGCTCCAAAACCAACAAAAAGTGAGAAGAGTATTTTTGTTTGTTATTCTGAATATGTCAAAGGTTACAGACTTCTTCAACCTCATTCTAATAAAATTATTATTAGAATAGATGTTAAATTTGATGAAAATAACTTGGCCTACGATCTTAATTCAACATTTGTGCCATCTACGGCCTGTGATCCATCTTCAGCTTGTGTGCCATATTCTATTCCTATTCTAGTTTCTTCTTCCCCATATGATTACAATGAGGATGAAAATTCATCTTCCTGTTTACCTTCCTCCAGATGATTGCATTGAACATGAACCTACACTAATACCACCACTTCCTAGATGGGTATCTTCAACTCAAGAAGAAACTTGTGATCTTTTCGATGATCCTTTGTATCAACATCAAACACACTCACAGTTCTAGCGAGACTATTCTATTTTGTATCAAGTTTAAGAGACTCGTGATCCATATACGTTTGTAGAAGATTTGGTTCATCTAGATTGGGATACAAAAATGAATGAAAATTATCGCTCTTTAATGGTAAATGATACTTGGGATCTTATACCTCTTTCGAAAGGAAAAAAACTTATCAGATGTAAATGGGTGTATAGAACTAATTGTTCATCATATGGAAGTGTTGAATGACACAATACTTGGTTAGTTTCCAAAGGATTATCTCAAGTTTAATGCACTCTCTATAATGAAACTTTTTACCCCATAGATAAAATGAATTCCATACACTGTATTCTCGCCCTTGCTGCCTCAGATAAATGGGAGGTTCAACATATAGATGTTATATCAGTTGTCAAAAATAGTGAACTAAACTCACTTTCTCTTCACCTAAAATTGGAATCCCACTCAGCTTGAGTGCTTAAGCTCCATCCCTGACATAGGAGGGTTGTTGATGATACAATATTAGTCATATCCAAAAACACTTTCCAAAAATTCATCTCGTCATGCAACTAATAAAGTTTAAGGTTGCACAAATATTCTTTCTATTAGCCATGAATGATTTTTGCAGATGCATGCAATAAAGTATATGACAAGCCAAAAATCACCAACCTAGCTGACTCTAAAAAGCAATAACTAACTACAGAAAATAAATACAATCTAACTAAGTTTGAAAAGTCATAACTAACTACAAAAAATAAATGTATGGTGTTTAAAATCAATGTGTTTACATCTATTGATGGATAGAATCAAGAGGTGGTATGTCCCACTATCCTAGGTATACATGCCTTATCATCTCTTCCCTAATTAGAATAAAAGTGTCCCCATTTTTTCCACTAATTGTGGGAATTATGCCTAGAAATTTCAAAAAACTTTGATTGGGTAAACCATTTGACCTTAGTTGGGAGATGCCCTTGATGCCCAACAAGATATGAATGGTGTTGTTTTTGTCTGGTAGAATGAGTGAAGATATCCATCAACGTATCTTGGGAAAATGATGGCTAGAAGTATGGAATATTATAGAAAGGATGTAAAACCTACACTTTGTTCTCCAAAAGAGGAGGCTCATACAATTTTTGATTTTAGGAATTAATAATGAATGGATCCAAGCCAGTGAATGGTTGCAAGACACAGTACCTGCAAGGCAATTCAACAATTAAAAAAGTTTAATAAATCTATGTAAAACAATGCAAATGTAAAAATTGAATACGACAAAATGAAAGTGAGAAGGAAAAATGGGTTAATTAAAATATAAAGAACAATAAAATAGGAGAGAAGGATGAGGAATGGGAAATGAAGGGTCATCAGTATTGGCATTCCACTTACACCCGCCCCCCCCTCCTCCACATCTCTCTCTATTTATTCCTTCACTTTCATTCTTAATGGGTCTTTTGGCCAAAATGGGAAGAAGAATAGATAGTCATGAAAGCATTGTAACCAAATATTATTGAAATGAATTATTGAGCTCCCATTTGAAGTTGGTTTTCCCATTTGGGATTCTAGGGTAAACATTGTGTCCATTATGTCATGAATTGTTTTGCAATTATTATGTATGTTTGTGGGTTAATTCAATGTGAGAGATTTGTCACTCTTAGGTTTTTAAATAGATCATAAGGATGAAGGGAAAACTATAAGTTTGATACTTATTTTTCTCATATTGAATGGATACCTAGTTATTTTATGGGTGTAAGTGTCCTATCCCCTCTATAGTTTTTGGTGGATTTCCTTATTAAATTCATCCTGCATGTAAAATCCATGAACAATAACATCTCTAAGATACCCATCGTTAATTTGTTAGGATATTTAGACACTTAGGAGTTAGTTAAGATCAACTTGGTCTAATGTGTCATTCTGGTAAAGGTGTTTTTATTTAGTGTGCATTAGTATGCATTTGTAGCTCGGTGATCCGACAGTCATGAGATGTTCCTGACATAGAGTGATTCAACGACTCATATTCTTCTCAATATTAACGACAACATTGATTAGTGGATTAACACTCGATTGTCCATAATATCTATTTAAAGAGAATGGAGGGTCATTTGTCGATGATCAATTGTGAGAAAATCTCTTGTAAATTATTTTGCATTAATAAATTTCTCAAAGTGACCACATTGGCTGGGGTCGTGGATGTTTCCCCACAAGGATTTTACAACGTAAAAATTGTTGGCAAATGTTTAACAGGCAACAAATGCTTGTCATTGATGGAAATAGTGAATATGACATGAGAACAACAAGTTTGTAATCGACAAGCAAACAAAATATAAGTTCAGAAAGGTGAATGATCGAAAGCAGTGAATGTTCGAAGGCAGTGAATGATCGAAGGCAGCGAATGAGCGAAAGTTTGAGAAGAATGTGAATGATCGAAGGTAGAGAATGAGCAAAAGTTTGAGAAGAATCTCTTGAGAAGAGGAATCTCTGATCGTTGAAGAGGGAGACAGATCTCAACCGTCAGATCCGTGCACAGTGTCCGACCACCATTGGATCGGGGAGAACCTACACGGTCTTTAAAGTGGAAGGAGAAGAGGGCGTAATCGCAATGTGAAAAATCGCAATGTGAAAAATCGCGATGAAATCTGAGCCCTCAGATCAAGCTTTAATCTGGACCGTTAATTCCAGTCAACGTCGGAGTTTCAGGGATTGCGTGTTGGAGATGTCAAATAAACAATACAACAGAAACCCCAAAATCGCGATATACGAATTCGCGATTTAATCGTAGCTGTTAAGTTAAGAAGTAATCTGGACCGTTGATTTTCTTCATGGAGTATCGGGGATCAGAACTTTGAAGTGACAAGAACACTTGACATCAAGGATGTCGAAATCGCGATATGCGATATTGCGATTTAATCGCAGCCGCTGAATAGAGATCAGATCTGGACCATTGATTTAACTCCTTATCGGAGTTTCGTGAATCGGGACTTTGAAGTGACAAAAACACTTGACAACAAGAATGTCGAAATCGCAATATGCGATATGGAGATTCAATCGCAGCCATTGAGTCAAGATCATATCTGGACCGTTGATCCAAATCCTTATCGGAGTTTCGTGAATCACGAATTCAAAAGGAAACGAAACAAATGCAACAATAATCCTGGTTTCGCAATATGCGATATCGCGATTCAATCGCAGCCATTGAATCGAGAATGAATATGGACCGTTGGTTCAACTCCATGTCGGAGTTTCACGAATCGCAATATGGAGAGACAAAAGAAACAAAGCAACTTGAATTACAAATTTGCGATATGCGAAATCGCGAAAGCACCTTATGCATAAGGCTGTGATCACAGCCCTTGGTCACGGGAAGAGAAGGAGTCAGTCCAGATAAGCTCCATATTGGAGTTTCGGGGATCGCGACTTCGAGAGGCAAGAACACAAATGCCGAAATGTCCAAACTCGATTTAAAGGCAAAATTAATAAAGCTCATCCAACGACGTAGATTAACCTGAAGGAGATCTGAGGACTATTGTTGCACGACGCAGTGAAACTGCCAGAAACCATTGATGGCGTCTGCTAGAGAATCCAAAGAGACACCTGTGTGATCGCTAGAGGAGATGAAGAGTCTCCAAGCTTCGTCCAAGTGAAGGAAGACTATTCTCAGAAGGGATTGACAGATGGATGAGCATGGAAACCTGTAACTAAAACAGAGAAGGTGAGCTCAACTATCACAAAGAAGACGAAGAGTCTCAACTGCCAAAGAAGATGAAGAGTCATGATGATGATCAGACAGAACACTCAAGAGGTGGAGGATAACGACGCAGAGTCGGCATGCAGAGGCATTGCGAACATTTCATGCACAAGGTGCACAGAGGCTATAAATACACAGTACAGAGAAGAGAAAGTTGTTGTTGTTGGATTTTGCAGTGGTTGTTGTTGGTGAAGGTGATTCATGTGTGAAGAAGGATCAGAGTGCATCAGCTGAAGAGCACAGAAGAGGAACTATGCAAGTGAATGGAAATGGTGCACAGAGCATAAAAAGCGGAATAATAGACAGCGCAAGAGATATGTTCAAAGAGGCAATGAGGCAGACAGAGCAGAAAAATGCAGCAGAACAATGATGAGTCTTGTAAGCCATTGTTGAACATCATATCACTGTAATAAGTTTCAGTAGAAAATATTTATATTTCGGTGTGGTTGGGAGGATCTAGGGAGGATTGGTGTCCTCAAAGGTTCAAGTGGGTGCTTGAACACAGGGAGTTGGTGCTTCCTTCTAGTTGGTGCTAGAGAAACCAGGGAGTTGGTGCTTCCTTCTAGTTGGTGCTAGAGAAACCAAGGAGTTGGTGCTTCCTTCTAGTTGGTGCTAGAGAAACCAAGGAGTTTGTGCTTCCCTCTAGCGGGTGCTAGAGAAAATAGAGAGTTGGTGCTCTAATGTATGATATTGTAAAGAATGTAACCATTACTTATCATATAAAGGAAAAGAGGTTTTTACCCTGCATGGGTTTCCTCGGGAAATATCTGTCTCTGTGTTTCTCATATATGTGAATGATACTAAAAGTGCCATTATTTATTTCCCTGCATTATTGTGATCATCATTTAGAGTCTCTACAAAGAGTTTAAAAGAACCATAATTGTTTAAGTATAGTATCAACTAATTCACCCCCCCCCCTCTCAGTTGTCTAACAATTGGTATCAGATCCGGCCCCTTTTATCTAAAGGGTAGATCCTAGAGCTTAAACATGTCAATCCATGAAGGAAATTCAACCAATAAGGCCCCTCTGTTCAATGGAACAAACTTTGCCTTCTATAAAGTTAGAATGAGAACTTACATAATGGCTTTAGGTGCAGATGTCTGGGATGTGGTAGAGACTCGTTATGTAAAGCCAGTTGTGTTAGCTAATAAGGATGACAAGCTAGAATTTAGCTTCAACGCTAAGGCTATGAATGCTATCTTGAGTGGGCTTGTAGAAGCAGAATTCGTAAAAGTTATGCACCTAGGAACTGCCAAAGAAATGTGGGACAAACTCATTAACAATTATGAGGGTGATGAGAAGGTAAAGGATGCAAAGCTTCAAACCTACAGAATACAGTTTGAATAGTTGAAGATGAAGGAAGATGAAACTGTTGGAAAATACTTTCTGAGAGTAGAAGAAATGGTAAATGAAATGAAGGCACTTGGCGAAACAATTGGGGAAGCTTCTTTAGTTCAGAAAATCTTGAGATCTCTCCCAGATAGGTTCAACCCGAAGGTCTCTGCTATAGAAGAACTTAATGATCTGAAAACCTTGCAGTTTGACCAACTTCTCGGAACATTGACTGCATATGAAATGAGAATAGTT
>WSFP011410983.1:0-24602 GCA_009831015.1 Picea engelmannii
TGGTGTATTGTGGTGTATTGGTGTAAATCTTATACTATTGTTCATTTCTCATTGGATATAATTGAATGGTTTAAGTATAAGTTGGAAAAGGTTTTTAAATTGTACTTGATACTGATTCACCCCCCTCTCAGTATCAACAGAAAGAAACACTAAAAAATGAGTTTCAGAGGAGAACGCTCCCCCATACATTGTCAGGGAGCATTATAACACCCTGATGCCCTTTATGGAGAGCGTTTCCACTATTAGGAGCACCGACGCTTGTTGTTCTTCTTCCAAGGAGCATTATAACGCTCTGATGTACTTTTTGGAGGAGCGCTACCTATTCCAGGCGAAATTTGGTTTGTTGAGAAGATTGAGGGAAAGATCCCCTCAATATCTGAAGGTGGTTGGTTTCGAATCCTTGGTCAAGCCATGATCTTAGGGAAGATCCATAATTGAAGGAGGAAAATCCCCAACTTACCCCAAAGATATCTCAAGTGGTTGGGCCTCTCCAAGCCTATTTAAACAGGCCTTCTCATGGTGAAGAGGATGAAAAGAACTGTGAAGCATCTAACTTATGATCTCATGAATAAGGTGGCATTCAGAACATCAACTTTCGGTGTGTGGACTGTTTGAACAAGGGTTCAGACAAAGAGAGTTTGACAAAGCTGCTACACTCACATCTATGGTTGTAAGTATTCTTCGTTGTTGTTCTCTTTAATATAATATGCTTGGCCTGTTTCTTTCAAATTTGTGTTTGATCTCACATGAATTTGTCTCTAATAGATAGATCTATTTTGAACTAATCTCAGTAGAGTAGGAAGTTGTTTGTACTTTTGTTTGTCTACAAGGCTTATCGAGGAGTTGAGCTCAACTCAGACCGTGCAGGGACACACACCGGTAAAAGGTACTTCTTTTATCCTTCCTCCTCACACATTAGTTTATCTAGATCTAAAAGGAAGTTAGTGTCCATGATAAGAATCTTCTGTCTTAAGAGTTAAGAGTCTAGCTCTCAAGAGGAGATCTACCTGTCCGCAGGGAGATTTTCCTACAACAGAAATTGGCGACTCCACTGGGGACGAATCAAAACTTTTAGTTTTGGTTTTCCTCATAGACCTTGTCTTACCCTTTGTTATTTTTAGACCTTGTTCACCCCATATGTTTGATTTAATATGTTGATTGAATCCTTATTCCACCACATACACTCTGAATGTCAAAGTTCAACTGAGTTTTAGGGTTTTTTGGACAATTTTCTGGGTTTTAGGACACCATTGCTCCCCTACCTTGTTATCTGATGGCGTCCACCCGGGCACCTACCTCAGCAGGTCCCGTGCCTGACCTCCCAGTCTTAAGGATCGTTCAATTTTCTCCCTTGAGCCGGAATGGCTCTTCTGATTCCCACTGGAATCTCCTTCGAAATGGACCCACAGGTCTTTTCAGCACTCTACAGTCTTTAGGCTGGTCACTGTTCTCTCTTACGACAGAAGAGTAGAGAATCAGGTTTCCAGGTTTTCAAAATCCCGATGTCTTGACCTCCAATATCCCGATGTGCTCCTTTGTTTCCTTAGCCCTCGGGCTCTGCGTTTAGTCCACACGACCTCCTCTTATATGACCGCAGTCATATTCCTTATCAGGATTCGGGGTTTCGAGTGTTGAAATGTAGTAAATCTCTCGCCCACAGAATCCCTGATATTTCGACCCGCGGATTCCCGATATGACGTCACTAGGACGCCCTTCCACTGTAACCAAAATCAACGACGGTGAATAGTCACTGAGATCAATGGCTCCAGATCTCCCTTGGGGTTTCGTGACCTCAATTGTCGAAATGATTTGGCCTTCGATTTCCCCGATTTCACGAATGCCGATTTCCCGACAATTGACTTTTCCTTTCGGGGAATTTCCCGATGGCTTCGATCACACGCGGGTTGACTATTCAATCGTCCCATCACTTCTGTTGGGATTTCGGACTTTGCAGGATCACGAATCCTGATGTCTATGGTTTCGAGACTTTCCTTTCCCCGAAACTCCAATAACTCGTGCCACCTGTCCTCCACTAACTCCATTGTGGCCCCACACTGTTCCTTCGGCCTGTCGGGATATCGCGTTTCATGATTCCAAGTTGCAAGAGTATCCTGTCCTCAGGACCTCCGATATGTCGAACCCCGACTCTCTTCGGATTTCTGACACACGTCCCAAGTGATGGATGGTTCAAGTCAACCCTCGAGTTTCGCTACTTTACAAAACCATGAACACTCACTTACCTGCACTCCGATGACCACATCCCCGATCTAGATGACCACACGACACGTGTCCTTCCTGAGATCCTACGACTGTGATCCTTTCACCGTTTCGGGGTTCAACAGGTCTCGGATTCTTGTCTTCTGAAGTTTCGAAATGCCAATGGAATTTCGATCCCTGCCACCTATCCCCAATAGATGGATGGCTCTGAACTCGTCGGGATTTTCAAAATGGATTTCCCCGACTTCTAGTCCACGTGACTTCTGATTTCCCGAGCCCCAATGCCTTAATATCCCGATGCTTCTCGGGGTTCTTACTATGTTCACGAGGGTTTAAACCCTATGCAACTCTTGTCAGATCGGATGGCTGACGGGTAATTGATCAACGATCCAACGACTCATGACCCCTAGAGCTTGAACTCCGAACATGGCCGTAACCTCCTCGCTTCTTTGGCAGATCCAACGGCTGACGGGATTTTTCAAATCTTCTCCACAAGATCCTAATCATCGATCTCTTCCTCTTTGATGTTTTCTATGGGGTGAACCCAGTATTCCTCTGTGAAAATTGGTCCTCCTGCACGTAACTTTGCAGCATCTGTTCAAACACTCCATGACACAGAATCCCTGTGCTTCTCTTCGACGAGCTTGAAAGCCTTATCCTTCCTGAGATTCAGACAATTCTGATTCTTCAAGAAGACCCTTGCGCACACTCCTCGCAACAATCCTCGAACACTTCCAAGTGTTGAGTTCTTTCGACTCTGCGCACACCTGCAGTAGAATTCCTTCAATGCTTCACTCAGATTCGCAACTGAGACTTTCCTTAGCTTGCACACTCCTTGCATGGCTCCTATAACCCAATTTCACTTCTGGGTGAACGAGAACAAGAGTTAAACTATATGAGCCTTCTGTCAACGCACTCCCTGCAGAAGACTTCCACTGCACTCCTTGCAGGAATCCTTGCTCAGATAGAGAAACAATTGAAACTCATTTCTTCTACCTCCTTTCTCAGATTTCAAACGCTCAACAAGAAATCATTCATACATAGCATGTAAAGCAAATTCATAACAGGAAGTAAATACTCATGAGCATAGCATTCAACATACATACACAGAGAACAAACACAAAACCATGGATTTGAATCAACCTCTTTTATTAATTCAAACTCTATACATGGGTGTTCTTCCATAGCTCTCTGCTTCTCTTCTCAATGCTCAGGATTATGTTACAATGCACAATGAGGGTGTCTATATCCCATTTCCCTCTTTCTTTATAAAACTGTCTAATCTAATATTAAATTCTATATACCTGCATTAACTACTATAAATGCCTCCATATACTTCAGACGAGAGTGGGGCGCTCAAGGTATGATTACATTATACCAAGGCGCCTTCATTAAATGATCTCATTTATATTTGGCGCATCAACTTCAAGGGAAAATTCAAAAATTTGGTTGGGTTTGTCCAGTTGTCCTTTGTTTTCTATGCTGGCTCGCTTGCTGTAAGAGATGCTCTTGCATCATACTCCCTCGCTTGAAAATATTCATGGGCTCCTGCACGATCTGTCCATGCTTCAGAATCTCTGCTTCTTTTTCCCAGCTGGCATCTTCAACTGGATGGTCCTTCCACTTGACCAAATATTCAAAGTATTCTTTCCTCCTAGTCTTCTTGCTGACTCTCTTGTCCAGTATGCACTCCATCTGTGATCTCTCTGCAACTGGCATATGTTTTTTCCACTGAACCTCTGGCTGTTCACCTTCTGCTCCTGCCTCCTCAAGTTTATATGGGTATAAATATGAGACATTGAATATCGGAGAAATTCCGATCCCATCGGGTAATTCAATCTCATAAGCATTGTCCCCAAATTTCTTCAAGACCTTACATGGCCCAATTTTCTTCATCTTCAATTTATTATATGTTCCCCTTGGGAACCTTTCTTTCCTCAAGTGCGCTAGAATCAAGTCACCGACCTCGAATTGGAGTCGTCTTCGATGCTGATCTGCTCTCCATTTATACTCCTGACTTGAATTATGCAATCACTCCTTCACCCGGCTGTGAAGTTCCTTCATCGCCTCCGCGAATTCTTCTGCACTAGCGCTCCTAGTAGCAGTCTATTCCGAATATCTCAATTCAGAAACTCCTCTCGGCTACATGCCATATACAATTTGGAATGGACTCTGGCCTGTACTTCTGTTCACTGAGTCGTTATACGCAAACTCTGCCTGTGGAAATATACTATCCCACTGGCTATGGTGATCTGTCACCAAGTTTCTCAGCAAGTCTCCCAGAATTCTGTTCACTACTTCGGTCTGCCCATCCGTCTGAGGATGATAAGCTGAACTAAACAACAAGTTAGTCCCCAACTTCTTCCATAATGTCCTCCAAAATTTCCCTATGAACTTTGTATCTCTGTCCGAAACTATACTCCTTGGTAAGCCATGAAGTCGAATGACTTCTTTGAAAAATAGATTCGCGATGTGCGTCATGTCACTGGTTTTCTGACATGGGATAAAATGTGCCAATTTGGAAAATCTATCAACTACCACAAAGATCGAATCAAATCCTCTTTGCATCCTTGGCAATCCCAATATGAAATCCATGCTAATTTCATCCCATGACCTCTCAGGTATGGGCAATGGTTGATAAAAACCCGCATTCTGCTTCCTTCCCTTTGAATGCTGGCAAATTTTGCATCGGTTTACAAACCTCTTGACCTATGATTGCATCCCTGGCCAAAAGTATGACTCGCTCAGCTTCGCGAATGTCTTATCATGACCGAAGTGTCCAGCCAATCCTCCACTATGTTTTTCTTTCAGCAGATTCTCCCTCATGGAGAAATTTGGAATACATAGCTGATTGCCCTTAAACAACAACCCTTCTTGGATCATGTATTCGGCCCATTTGCTGCTATCTTTGAGAACTGGATTCTCAGCTGCTTCATACGCTTCCTTAAAGTCTAGATCATCTGCGTACATGTATCTGAGATCATCAAAACCTAACATCTTGACTTTGAACTCCTGCAACAACAAACACTTCCTGCTCAAAGCATCAACAACTTTGTTAGTAGTACCATAAATATGTTTTATCACAAAAGTGAAATTCTGCATATACTCAACCCATTTAACATGCCTCTGATTCAACTTTTCCTGTTGAGTCACAAACTGCAATGCATGGTTATCACTATATAAAACAAATTCCTTCGGAATCAAATAGTGCCTCCATTTCTTCAATGCCTGGATGATGGCATAAAACTCCTTATCATATGTGGAGTACTTTACTTTCGCCTCATTCAGCTTCTTGCTGAAATATGCAATCGGTCTGTCATCTTGACTTAAGACTTCTCCTATTGCAAACCCGCTTGCATCACATTTTACCTGAAATGTCTTTTGGAAGTCTGGCAACACCAGAATTGGTTGTTCCGTAATCTTCTGTTTCAACAAATTGAAACTCTTCTCAGCCTCTTCAGTCCAGTGAAAAGATTTATGTCTTTTCTTCACTGTATCCATCATTGCTGCACTAATTCCACTGAAATTCCTGATGAACTTTCAGTAGAAACTAGCCAATCCGTGAAAACTTCTCACCTCGAAAATATTCTTCGGTGATGGCCAATTTTCAATTACCTCCACCTTGTCTAGATCCATCCTCAACTCATTTGCCAAAATAAAAAACCCCAAATAAATGAGCTTTGTCTTCATGAATGAGGACTTTTTATGTTTATCAGCAACTTCTCTTGCTGTAATCTCTTCATCACAATGACCAAATGCTTCAGATGTTCAGCTTCCATTTTACTAAAAATCAGTATATCATCCAGATATATGATAACAAATTTTCCAATGAAATATTTTAGGACTTCATTCATCAACCTCATAAAGGTACTTGGCACATTTGTTAAGCCAAATGACATAACAAGCCATTCATACAAACCCTCGTTTGTCTTGAATGTTGTTTTCCATTCATCACCTTCTCTCATGCGAATCTGGTGATATCCACTCTTCAAGTCAATCTTTGAAAAGTAATTTTCTCCACTCAAGAAATCCATCAGATCATCCATCCTCGGCAATGGAAACCTACACATGATGGTTATCTTGTTAATCACCCTTGAATCAGTGCACATCCTCTAGCCTCCATCTTTCTTCGGATTGAGTATTTTCGGAACAACACACAGACTTAAGCTTTCCCTGACCAAACATTTGTCCAACAAATCTTGGACTTGTCTTTTAACTTCTTCATTCTCCTGCGGCGTCAATCTGTACATGGCTTTGTTTGGTAAATTGGCTCTTGGTATGAGATCAATGTGATGACTCACACTTCTCATCGGTGGCAACGAACGAGGTAATTCGTCCACTACTATGTCAGCAAACCCTTCCAGCAGTTCCTAAACTTCTCCTGGAAAATCATCCACTCTTGTGCTAGTCAGAACAATCTTCGGTTTCCTGACCACAAAGAATTGTGGATCCTCCTTATTCTTAACTTCATTAAGGAGTTCCTTCCCACTCATGAGAAGTACTGTGTCACTTACTTCTGGCTTCACGTCCTTATCCTTAATCGAAAGAAACACGTGTGTCCTCCCATTCTTATCCAGGGTGTATGTGTTCATTCGCCCATCATGAATCACATTTCTATCATATTGCCATGGTCTACCCAGCAATAGATGACAAACATCCATAGGAATGACATCACATAATATCTTATCGTTATATCCCCCTATCTTAAATTCAACTAAGCACTGTTTGGTGACATTTACCTGATGTCCTTTTTGTAGCCACATAACTTTATATGGACTTGGATGATCAGTCGTCTCCAACTCCATCTTTTCTACCATTTCGGTTGAAATGAGATTGTCCATGCTACCACTGTCCACAATGACCTTGCATGCCCAACCCTTGGTCTTGCAAGCTGTTTTGAAAAGTCTGGTCCTTTGGACTGAACTTTCCACTTCTTTCTCTAGTGTCAAAAGGACTTTTCACATCACTAGCGATCTTCCGCCTTCAACGTCTTCCGCCTCAACACCTCGCTTCTGTGCCTCAGCGATGTGAGTCTCTCCAATTTCTTTCTTTTTCTCTGGACACTCGAATGACTTGTGCCCATTTTTTCCACATGTGAAGCATGTGATTACTCCACCTCTTCCTCTTCCTCTACCTCTAGTATGAGGAAAAGTATTATTATTAGAATATCCTCCTCTCTACTTAGTATGTTGTTCTCTTTGCTCTGTGTATCACCCTCGCTGTGAGCTTCCACCTCTCTCCGTTCATTCCCGAGGTTTCTTCCAGTCGTCACTGGGCTTCTGGGTTCTTTCCTGGGCAACCCATTTTCCCCTGGGTTGACTCCTGCCTTGGCCCCTCTGACTTTGCTTTCGGCTCAACTTCTCTTCCTCTTTCAAAGCCATTTGATAAGCATCCTCCACCGTTCAGATGGTTGCCATGCTCATTTCATCCTAAATCTCATATCTCAGGCCATTCATATACCTAGCCACTTTTTCGTCATTTCCTTCACAATGACCTGCCCTGATATTCAACCTGTAAAACTCTTTAGTATATTCCTTTACTGTCATCAGGTTCTGTCTCAGGTTCTGCATTCTACTGAACAGAGAAATTTGATAATCCCTGGGAATGAACTTTGCCTTCATCTTTGCAATCATCCTGTCCCAGCTCTTAATTTTTTGCTTGCCTTGGCAACGCCTATCCGCTTGTAGTTCATCCCACCACAAGGCTGCATGTCCTTTTAATCTCGTGACGATATGCCTGGATTTCTTGTCCTCTTCAATATATTCATAGTCGAAATAGGTGTCTAGAGCTCTAATCCAGTCTAGAAGCTCTTCTACATCCAGATTTCCCTCATAAACTGGAATGTCCATCTTCACCTTTGCACCCATTATTGCAACGACTTTAAGTAAGCGCTCATTTGTTGCATCTTCTGCTGGGATTTTTTCTTCTCCATGTATAACATCATCTTCATTTTTGGACTCACTGATATCTCCTACATCAGTTGTGCACCTTTGTCTTATTTCCATGTCCACAACTCTAGCACGTAAGTTATGCAGACCTCTTTCTACTTCTGGATTCTGCACTTCTCTACCCCTTCCTCTGGGTGTTTCCCTTTCCTCCTCGGGATCAGGTGATTGTCTATCCCTTCTCCTTGGTGGCATGGTGAATTTTCCTTCTCCTCGCTTCAAAAAGCAAAGAATATTTTCTATGCTCTGATACCACTTGATGGCGTCCACCTGGGCACCTACCTCAGCAAGTCCCGTGCCTGACCTCCCGGTCTTAAGGATTGTTCAATTTTCTCCCTCGAGCCAGAATGGCTCTTCTGATTCCCAATGGAATCTCCTTCGAAATGGACCCACATGTCTTTTCAACACTCTACAGTCTTTAGGCCGGTCACTGATCTCTCCGACGACAGAAGAGTAGAGAATCAAATTTCAGGGTTTTCAAACTCTTGATGTCTCAATCTCCAATATTATGATGTGCTCCTTTGTTTCCTTAGCCCCCAGGCTTTGCGTTTAGTCCACGCAACCTCCTCTTATATGACCGCAGTCATATTCCTTATCGGGATTCAGGGTTTCGAGTGTTGAAATGTAGTAAATCTCTCACCCATGGAATCCCCAATCTTCCGACCCGCGGATTCCCGATATGACGTCACTAGGACGCCCTTCCACCGTAACCAAAATCAGCGACGGTGAATAGTCGCTGAGATCAACGGATCCAGATCTCCCTCGGGGTTTCACGACCTCAATTGTCGAAATGCTTTGGCCTTCGATTTCCACGATTTCACGAATGTTGATTTCCCGACAATTGAATTTTCCTTTCGGGGAATTTCCCGATGGATTCGATCACACACGGGTTGACTATTCAACGGTCTCGTCACTTCTGTTGGGATTTCGGACTTCACGGGATCGCGAATCCTGATGTCTATGGTTTTGGGACTTTCCTTTCCCTGAAACTCCGATAACTCATGCCACCTGTCCTCCACTAACTCCACACTGTTCCTTCGGCCTATCGGGATATCGCGTTTCGCGATTCCAAGTTGCAAGAGTATCCTGTCCTTAGGACCTATGATATGCCGAACCCCAACTCTCTTTGGATTTTTGACACGCGTCCTAAGTGATGGACGATTCAGGTCAACCCTTGGGTTTCACTACTTTACAAAACCATGAACATTCACTTACCTGCACTCCGATGACCACATCCACGATCTAGACGACCACACGACACGTGTCCTCCCTGACATCCTACAGCTGTGATCCTTTCACTGTTTCGGGGTTCAACAGGTCTCGGATTCTTGTCTTCTGAAGTTTTGAAATGCCGATGGACTTTCGATCCCTGCCACCTGTCCCCAACAGATGGATGACTCTGAACTCGTCGGGATTTTCAAAATGGGTTTCCCCAACTTCTAGTCCACGTGACTCCCGATTTCCCGAGCCCTGACGCCTCAATATCCTGATGCTTCTCGGGGTTCTTACTCTGCTCACGAGGGTTTGAACCCTGTGCAACTCCTGTCAGATCGGACAGCTGACGGGTAACTGATCAACGATCCAACGACTCACGACCCCTGGAGCTTGAACTCCGAATGTGGCCGTAACCTCCTCGCTTCTTTGGCAGATCCAACGACTGACAGGATTTTTCAAATATTCTCCACAAGATCCTAACCGTCGATCTCTTTCTCTTTGATGTTTTCTACGGGGTGAACCCAGTATTCCTCTGTGAAAACTGGTCCTCCTGCGCGTAACTTTGCAACGCCTGTTCAAACACTCCACGACATAGACTCCCTGTGCTTCTCTTAGACAAGATTGAAAGCCTTATCCTTCCTGAGCTTCACAAAATTCTGAGTCTTCAAGAAGACCCTTGCGTGCACTCCTCGCGGAAATCCTCGAACACTTCCAAGTGTTGAGTTCTTTCGACTCTGTGCACACTTGTAGCAGCATTCCTTCAATGCTTCGCTCAGATTCACAACCGAGACATTCCTTAGCCTGCACACTCATTGCACGGCTCATATAACCCAATTTCACTTATGGGTGAACGAGAAAAAGAGTTAAACTATCTGAGCCTTCTGTCAATGCACTCCCTGCAGACGACTTCCACTGCACTCCTTGCAGGAATCCTTGCTTAGATAGAGAAACAATTGAAACTTATTTCTTCTACCTCCTTTCTTAGATTTCAAACACTCAGCAAGAAATCATTCATACATAGCATGTAAAGCAAATGCATAACAGGAAGTAAATACTCATGAGCATAGCATTCAGCATACATACACAGAGAACAAACACAAAACCATGGATTTGAATCAACCTCTTCTATTAATTCAAACTCTACACATGGGTGTTCTTCCACATCTCTCTGCTTCTCTTCTCAATGCTCAGGATTATGTTACAATGCACAATGAGGGTGTCTATATCCCGTTTCCCTCTTTCTTTCTAAAACTGTCTAATCTAATATTAAATTCTATCTACTTGCATTAACTACTATAAATGCCTCCATCTACTTCAGAAGAGAGCGGGGTGCTCAAGGTCTGATTACATTATACCAAGGCACCTTCATTAAATGATCTCATTTATATTTGGTGCATCAACTTCAAGGGAAAATTCAAAAATTTGGCTGGGTTTGTCCAGCTGTCCTTTGTTTTCCACGCTGGCTTGCTTGCTGTGAGAGATGCTCCTGCATCATTATCAGGGCACCAATGCTCACTGAAGGTATTAGACAGAGTGTTATAATGCTCTGGTGCCCCTTACACCAGAGCGCCAACCTTTCTTTGCAAAAAAAAACTTTCCAGAATTGTATTTTCTGAAATCCAATCTTTGTTTTTCCTTTGCTCAACTTCTTTGTGCTTCAATTCTTCTCCCTATTGACCTGTGACACCCTTCCTTCTGAAAAATAATCACTTTGTTGTTCATATTTTGTGGCCTTCTTCCTTATTTTAAGTTTTTCTGCTGTTGAGAACTTGGAATCAATCCACTGCTTTATTCTCTCTTATCCGACTGGGCGGGAGCTCTGGTGAAGGGCATCATAAATCTGTGAATCATTTCATTTGGTTCTTTGAGGTCATTGTTCTTAAACATCTCTCTTTTGTGTGAATTGTTTGATTTTCTTTGTTATCTTTTGTTTTCTCTTTGATTCTTGTTTCAATCATAACAAGAGGGTGTGTTGTTTGTGCGAAATCTACTTATGCTTGTCCAAATCTCCTTGATCTGAAAGGGTAGTTGGCAGGAGAAGTTTTTACATTAAATTAATCATCATTCGCATACAAACGAAAAAAATATATCTTAGTGATTGGTTTGCATATTAGAAGGCATTTCTGAAATGTTTTAGCATTGCATCAAATTCGGTTTAGAACCAATTGATTGAGGACATTCCATATTAGTGTTTGATAGTGAAAAATACTCTTTCTCTTTCCCTTAAATAGGCATTCATTGAAAATAAATGATTGCTTATCATATTTTATGCATCTTTTTGGGAATTGAGTCATCATTCCATCAGTTTCACTTTCATACACCCTTTGATTAAAGAACAATTGTAGAACGAGCGCTAATTAAAAATTATCTAGAACATTTTTTGTTTTTAGGATCTTCCACCAACAATAGACTAGGGTTAGCTCTTTGGATTAGGCTGTGAGTACAACTCTCCAAAGTTTTCAAAACAAACATTAGCATCCTGAGCTAGGGAGAGTCAAATACAATTGTCGTATTGGTTTTCTAGGATCCCCCTCTCACACAGGGGTTACGTACAAGGTCGCATTCGAGCAAATTACGAAGATTATCCCTCTGTGGTTCAACTGTTTGTAGTGGTCGGATCGTATATTGGGGGTCACTTGAAGGTATACCCACGATTATGTGTGGGAGCCTCTCGGGTTGAATTTGGACTTGTTATCCTGCCCATATGTTTCAGATCAGACTATCGACTGTACCTTCCCAGGGACTCAATGCGAATTGGTGTCTTTAGTTGCCATAATCTTTAGGTACATACACAAGGTGACGGTGAAGGGAAGTTTCACTGTACCTGGAACAGACATTGGTCAAACTCACTCGGGCTCCTTGGAGGGTAAATCCACAATTACTGCATTGAAGCTTGCACCAAGGTGAAAGTTCGTTAAACAGGTCACTATTGTAATTGTTCCACCATATCCTAGCCCCTTCTTGACTTGATCATGTGACGTTGGATTTCATCACCAACTAGCACGATCATCGAGAGAAGTTTTGTCTGCTTGGTTGATTCCTAGATTTTATTAGCGTGTGTTGTTTCTTTTTGTTAGCTGGCCCCAGATTTTTAGTGTGTTCTTTTATTCTCTACAATTGAGCCTGTAGATGATAAAGGTCTTCGTCGATCACGTAGGATGCAAGGGCTTCCTCCGTAAGGCTATCAACCCTTACCTCCTAACCCTCCAGAAGACAACTACTATAGAGAGGTAGAAAATCAATTCGACGTTGGAAGTGTTATTGCTCCTCCATTGGATAACTCAGAAGGTGCTTTGGTTACAGTTGAAATGCCCACTATATCTATGTTAGTAAACCCTCTCAAACCACTTTTTGTTCGTTTAGACTCCCTTGCGAATATCATAGACAAAGAGGTCCCACGCGTACCAGAAAGGACTTTTACCGAAACATATATGGGATCCACAGAACCAATCTTTGGTGACGAATATAGGACTCTTGTTCATCCTAGCACCGTAGTAGATACCAATCCCACACCTACTCATTCTGTATGGAGGACTTCATCGAGACGTGATCTCTATGAACATTTCGAATCCTTTCGACAACCCTTTCATCCTCATGACCCTCCTAGTGAAACAGGACCATCGGGTCAAACCATGAATCACCCAGATGATCAGGTCATTAACCCTATTGTTATGCCAACACACATCCATCCTAATGCTAGACTCATCACCTCTACTCATATCCAAGGCCCTACAATCTCTAACCTTGTTTCTACAAGATTTTACTCTACAACTCTGCATGTTCCACACGATCCTGTTGGGGCATCTTTTCAACCGAGAATGAAGACCCCTGCTAGCCAAACACAACCGGCTGGAGGGAAACCAACATCTAATGAACCTTTCCCTCCTGGAGGACTACCATTCTATGGCGGGCCTACCCCTCTTGGGGGACAACCCCCTTTTCATGCTCCTCTTGGAGGGAAACCTCTGTTTGCCAGTTATTCCCCGGTCGTTACTCCACCGTTGGCTGGAGGGAAATCTTCGTTTGCTGGAAACCCTTCACAATCCTGGGGAGTATATTCAGGAGGCACTTCTATTCAACCCCATGTTGGGGGGAACTCATATAATAACCCACTAGGAGGAGTATCAAATCATGTTCCTTCCGGAACATCTTACAGACAATCTTATCCGGGCAACATCCCAAACACCACCTGGAGTTCTCCGGGACCATAGTCTTATCCTCCTCATAGGTCTAATGTGTATCCGCCTCTAGGATCTGCTCCTTACCATTCTCAAGGGAAAAATGTTTATCCTCCTCATGGGAAAGAAAATAACCCGGCCTATAATGCTCAAAACCCACCAAGTTATGAGAATGTTTCTCATCCATCATCGAATCCTTCTTATCCTGTCCAACAACAACCATATGTAGGAGGATCTACTAGTTACAACTATCCACCTAACCCATTTTATGGTCCTAATGGTGTTCCTATGCCACAACAATATCATCTGCAAATTAACCAACAACTACCTTTCCTTGCGACTCTGGATCTCCTAGACTTGTCTTGGTTAACTAATGATCCTATTTTTCATTCACCGGTTTGGCCAGTCATTTCAGCTAAACTTCCTTCTGATATTCCAAAATTTGACGAAAAATATAGCAAAGATCCAAACAACCATGTGATGACTTTCCATTTGTGGTGTTCATAAAACTCCCTCATGGATGATTCTGTACGTTTGCGTCTTTTCCAGCGAACACTTACAGGCTTGGTAGCAAAGTGGTATATTGAACTACCATGTGCTTCTTTTCATGATTTCAATTCCCTTGCCATGTCTTTCCTCACACACTTTCAACTGCCTATTCGCTACGAGACAGGTACTGAACTCTTGACCTCCCTTCATTAAACTGACTTTGTGCATATCTCTGACCATATTCATGAGTGGAGGCGATGACAAAGGATGATCAAGGCATTCATTCCTGTCATACTATTGGCGGAATGGTTTACTAAATCACTTTTACCCCCGATCACTCGCGATGTCACTATGGGTGGCGCAGTCACATAGGAACAAGCCATTGCTCGGGCTCAGTACTTAGATTTGGTTTATTCCCAATCTGGTACTTTGTATGATTTGCTTCTGAATGTTGCTCAGGCTAATAACGATCCATCTAAACCATCATCCTCATCTCATGCGGATGGTTTTATCGGTTTCGTCAAAACTCAATCTACTTCCCAATCGCTCACACTCTCCTCTACCTCCCCCCAAACTCAGATCTCTGAGGTAAATGCAGTTCAATCTGCCCCTTCACAACAATCTGGAGGTAAGAAGAAGGCAAAGAATAAATCAAAAAATAACAATGAACAACCAAAAAATCAAGCTCAAACACCTGCTACGAAAAAACAACCACAACGGAAACTGAAATTCCCATGTATCATTTGTGGTGACGATCACTACACTCGAGATTGTCCACTTCACAATGAAGTGGCCAAACATTTCCAAGGAAAGTCACAACCTGCTGTGCTTACTTAGCCTTGTCCACAACAACAATCTATGGTTGCTCAAATCCCCTCTCCCGGGGGAAGTTCTAGCCATCCTAATGATGAGGCCTCGTCAAGTGTACATATTTATATGTTTAATGGGATTAATTTGACCACTTGCTCCAAGACATACGACACACCAAGTAACCTTGACAAAGGAAAAGACATTAATGGTACCGGTACTTTATCGGATCCATCATCGTCCTCTGTTAGTCTTCCATCGGTTAATCCTCCATCTGGACCACTTCATATTGAGAAAACCACGTTCGAATCTATCTTACGCCCTCCCAAGAGCACTATTCGCAAAGCTACCTTTAATCCTAGTTCACGTGCCGCCCAGAACTACAACATTGTTGAAGATTTGGCTCAAGAACTGTGTGTTATGTCTGCATTAGAATTTCTACAGCACTGCCCCAGTCAACGTAGAACACTCTTGGCCACTATTGGTGTTGTTGATCCTGAGTTTTCCAACCAGATCATGTTTAACCTGGAAAATTATGTGTCTCGACTCTCCCACCAACTTGCTTTTCAAGTTGATGTTGTTGTTCACAATCAACAAATCCACCAAACTATTTTGGATGAGGGATCCTCGACTTGTGTCGTGTCTTTAGCATGTTGGAAAGGTTTAAAATCACCAGCACTCAACAAATCCCCAACGATGTTACGCCCCTTCGATTTTACAGTCCCTTCCCATCCAATTGGGTGGAAAAACTATTACTGTTGATGTCGAGGTGGTCAATGCTCCCCTTGATTAAAACTTGTTACTTGGAAGAAGTTGGTTTTATGCTATGATTTCCATTGCCTCGTCGGTCTTTCAATGTGTACAATTTTCTCATCAGGACAAAATTGTCACTGTTGATAAGTTGGATTTCTGCATGACTGATGCTCACGTTCCCGCTACCAAAAATATTCCTTTCTTGGGAGACCACAAAATCACGTATGAAAGCATTGGTGTTGGCTTACTGAAAGATTCTAGCCTCATGGGTACCTTCCCTACACCACTTCCACTGACTACACATGACATTGCCACTGTCAATTTGATTTCGACCACAACTTATCAATATTTGGAATCCTCCAACCCTTGGATTGTACCTCATCCATTGGAATTCTATGCACTAGGTGACACCGTGCCACTTAGTCCAGTCGAAACATCATACGTTTCTATCCAATCCACTTCTCCCTCGTCGGATGACCAACATCTATTGGCACCCGACATTTCCTCGATGCAATCACAGTTGAGTTCCTTGTCGTCTGCGATCGACTACATTTCCCCAATTTTTCCTTTTGATGAATCTATTCCAAAAATGCTTCGTATTGACAAGTTACCTCGGGATAATAACCATCACCAATCCTCTTTTCTTCCCCCTCGTGAAGAAATTTGGGAAGATATACACTCTATCTCCCCTCCTGATCTTGATTTTCCATCATCTCCCGTGATTTCAACTTCTGATGATTTGGATCCGGTAGTAGACATGGTGATTTCTTTGGTAGGGTTATTGGAGCCTGATCTCCTTACTCCTATCGCGACCCTCAACATGTGTTCCTTCTCGAGTGATTATCTTCCATCCAGCGAAGATCTCCCGGAAGCCATGACGTTTTTTCCCTTGACATGGTATCCTTCTAGAGCATTATTCTCTTGGAAGCCATGAGCAAGCTGAGTCCACGAGCATAGTTTTTATTCTCTATGGGAAGCTCATTAAAAAATGAAACAAAGGCCTTGAGCATAGTTTTCCTCTCTGTAGCAAGATCGTTAAAAAATGAAACAACAATCTCGGGATCGAACCTGTAACCCTAAGCATAGTTCTTTTCCTGTGTCAATCTTGTTAAAAAATGAAATAGTCACCTCTATTGAACCTTCTTTTCATCCACCCTTCTCCTTTTTCTCATCTAGTAGAGAAATTGGTGACAACCTCAAAGTCGGTGAATGAATTGAAGCTTGTAGGGCATGTCTCCATCCTTTGATGATCATTTTGGAGCTAAGCCACTAGCTTTTCAAGATGGGGGCATACCGAGCTTAGTCTTTGTTCTTTCTCGTGCTCGTAAATACATGAGAATGCATCTGGGTAGACTTTTATCTCTTTTTCGGACCTGTATGGATACACGAAAAAGGAACCCCCTGGAGTCTCCTTTAAGCTCTTTTCAGACTCTCTAAACATGAAAAGATTGTCGAGTGATCTTGCTTCCTTTCCCACTCGTTAAAAGGTTTGAAAGGGCGTCTTTCGAGTGATAATTTATCTCTTTTTCGGCCTCACAAGACTAACATTATGAAAAAGACAACATTGGAGTCATCTTTAAGCTCTTTTCAGACTCTCTAAACATGAAAATATTGCTGAGCGACCTTGTTCTTTTCACACTCGTTAAAGTATTTGAAGAAAACGTCTGTTGAGCGATAGTTTATCTCTTTTTTGGTCTCATCAGACTACTTTACAAAAAAGGAACTGAGAGAGTTCTCTTTGAAGTGTTTTTCCAGACTCTATAATTATGAAAAACCTTCGAGTTTACCTTCTCTGGACTCGTTAAACCATCATACAGTGAAGGGCCCATACGGGATCAAACCCTTACTTCTTCCAATTCGTTAAAGCAAAGGAAGAGGAACTTACCAAAGGTGAGTTATATCGATCATGTGTTACCCTCATCGAGCTCGTTAAATTAAAAAAGAGGTACTCGTCTATCTAGATGGGGGAAAAATTGAAAGAAGCAAGCCAAGCAATTTTTTAGAACATTACTAGTAAATCTTAGAGTCGCCCTTGAACACGACACTTTGTCTTTGTGCACATCTTAATATGTTGAACCTCTGCACTGAACCAATCCTCTGAGTTTTTCTTACTCCTTTGGGTCACCCAACGAAAGTCACAGATCCATTGCATCATTGTGTTTTGGTCCATGTCATGTTTCTACTATTGTGCCTCAGTGTTCAAGGGAAGTATTCGCCTCGAGAGTCAACCATCACAAATATCTCTTCTCAATACCCATGTCAGTCCATGTTCATTTGATCTACCAATTACATCTCTATGTCTGTTTCGTGTCGTTGATGGGGGATACATCAAGGCCCTCCTTTGACGAATATATTCCTGTCAACTTCAACACATTATCCAGGAACTAGACTTAGAAACCAGTTAGTACTTTGGGACCTGCATGCCTCAATGGAAGGCCTCCTCACGTTTGAAAATGGGTTTACATCATTGACCTATGATCAGATGATTCCACAGATGTTCAACTTCAGCTCATCCATTCACATTCATTGGAATGTACTAGGGTACCTTGGGAATCATTAACATCAATGGTGATTTCCCTCGTGCTTGTTAACGGTTTACATCATTGACCAGTAATCAAGTGGTTTCTGCCATGTTCGACATCAGGAAATATATTCACATGGTTAGATTCGTACTACATCAGGATCAGTAAGAAGACCCTGGGTTGAGTGATCATTCTGATATGTACTTTTCCCAGGTTGCGATGGAGTTTCTCTTGAAAAATGACACATATACTGTCACATAGATCCACTTTGTATTGGTCGTGTCTATGTCTTGTCATATCGTAGATCCACTATGTATTCTTCATGGCTATGATCAGTTCAGGTCATGGGAGTATAGATCCATAGTGTATTTTTGGTGGCTATACCTTTTATCAATATAATTATGGATCCACAGTGTATTTATAGCGGCCATACCTTGAAAGTCTCTATCACTCAAGCATAGGTATGCATGCCTTGGGTTTGAAGGATGTCTTAATATTTGTTTGATGGTTGTGTGCAACTTTTGTCAAGTTCTCTGAGCCCCCCTTGCTTGAAAGTCTGCAAAGTATTTCAGTTATCAGTTCTCGTCTTCTAACTTCACACTTTGGGGGGCAATATGTTACACCTCAAAATTACTCACTTCGCAAGTGTCGCAAGTATCATCATTAGTATCGCAAGTGTCGCATCTTGACCGCAAGTGTTATAAGTATTGCTAACATCATACTACCTTCTTGCCTATGTCATGCCTCCAACAACATGACAGGGACACCTAGGACACCTCAAAGACTAGTTTTGAAGAGGAAAAATCAGTCTACTAGAAGTACAAGTTTCTTGCCATTGAAAGAAACACTAAAAAATGAGTTTCAGAGGATAACACTCCCCCATATACTATAAGGGAGAATTATAACTCCTTGATGCCCTTTATGGAGAGCACTACCACTATTAGGAGCGTCAGCGCTTGTTGTTCTTCTTTCAAGGAGCACTATAACACTCTGATGTACTTTTTGGTGGAGCACTACCTATTCTGGGCGAAATTTGGTTTGTTGAAAAGATTGAGGGAAAGATACCCTCAATATCTGAAGGTGGTTGGTTTTGAATCCTTGGTCAAGCCATGATCTTAGGGTAGATCCATAACTGAAGGAGGAAAATCCCCAACTTACCCCAAAGATATCTCAAGTGGTTGGGCCTCTCCAAGCCTATTTAAACAGGCCTTCTCATGGTGAAGAGGATGGAAAGAACTGTGAAGCATCTAACTTATGATCTCATGAATAAGGTGTCGTTCAGAACATCAACATTTGGTGTGTTGACTGTTTGAGCAAGGGTTCAGACAAAGAGGGCTTGACAAAGCTGCTACACTCACATCTATGGTTGTAAGTATTCTTCGTTGTTGTTCTCTTTAATATAATATGCTTGGCCTGTTTCTTTCAAATCTATGTTTGATCTCACATGAATTTGTCTCTAATAGATAGATCTATTTTGAACTAATCTCAGTAGAGTAGGAAGTTGTTTGTACTTTTGTTTGTCTACAGGGCTTATCGAGGAGTTTAAGATTGGAGCTCAACTTGGACCATGCAGGGACAAACACTGGTAAAAGGTACTTCTTTTCTCCTTCCTCCTCACACATTAGTTTATCTAGATCTAAAAGGAAGTCAGTGTCCATGATAATCATCTTTTGTCTTAAGAGTTAAGAGTCTAGCTCTCAAGAGTAGATCTACCTGTCCGCGCGGAGATTTTCCTACAACAATGAGATCCAAAAACAAAAGTTCACATTATGCTCACACCCTCAAACCAAAAATTGAAAAGTACATGAACTAGATAGAGTGGGAGGTAAACACTCTGGTAGATACTGAACAACATGAATCTCCTTCAGTCTCTTTTTCACAGACTACCACTCCACAGGTACCAAAGGAAAAAAGGCCAAGAAAGGATGCCTCTCCTTCAATCACTGAGGTATCAACAGAAGATTTTCAGGTATACAACAAGAGACCCAAAACCACTCATGCTACTCACATGTCTGGTGAGGAAGATCCCTACTCTGCCAAAGTGATTGAGGGAAAACATCAGGTGGTGTCCACCTCTTCTTCAAAGAAGTAGACAGATATAGATGTGACCACCCAAACTCCACAAGAATCTGTACCTCTTAACATTTTTGAAAAATATGACATGATTAGAAAGAAGAACCAGATGCTGACCAACAACACCTATGCTCAGTTCTGGAAGCAAACCTCCACAACACAATACAAACTATTGTCAGCCTTTGACACAGAGAAAGGAAGAATGGATCTGGAATTTCTGCAAGCACAAGTGTCTCAACCCAAAGATATCATTGACTACAAGAGGTCAACTATTGTTTTTGACACCAAACAAGTCCATCTAGCTGACCAGATGGATTTGCACAGACAGATTGGAGAAATGGTTTTCTCCACATTGGCACATGCTTCCTCTACGAAAAAAAAGTTACAGGTATCTTTAAACAATGTTCATACCCAATTGAAGTTGGAAAAGATATCCTCTTTTGCAAAGGGTAACATAATAAAATCCTTAGAGGAGTTGGTGCTCAAGATTGGGTATGATCCCTCGAATGTAAAAGCAACAAAGGAGATGTTAAAGAAAAAGAATGCTGACATTACATCTCTAAGAAAACAGTTGAAATTTCCACCAACAGAGGATTCACAAGCTAAAGAAATAGCTGAGGCAGAAGACGAGAAAGAGGAATTGCTAAAGCTAATTATGCAGCAGAACACAAAGATCAAGGAAATGGAGGCAGAATTGGAAAGGTTATTGAAAGAGAAGGAAAAATCAACCCTGATGGAAGTCATTCCATTGAGTGCAGTTCCCCTTGCGGAAGTCATTACAACAGCTGTGCCAACAACCACTATAGCAGAAATTCCATCGGCAACTCCATTGACAGCACTGGAAAAAACTGTGGAGCTAGCAAAGTCCATGGAGGAGATGACTCTGTAAGGAACAAAGATCAATAGGCTGAAAATGGAGATTGAAAGTCTCCAGGAACTCAAGTCTTCCTTCCAAACAAGATACAACATTGAGAGACAAGCATCAGAGAAGCTCAAACAGGAAATACAATAGCTTCAGAAACAAACAATGGCATGTAATACATTAACAGAGGCTAAGGAAAATATCTGGACAAATATCTCCAACTCCATAAACGAAATTTGGCCCATGGTGCAAATCATGTTCGAGCAACATGATCTAGTGATTAAGAGTAGACATGCCATTGACAGGATAAGAAGAGAGATGGGTGAAATGCCCTCGTCAGCTAATGATATCATCAAGTTCCTGAATTCAAAAACCAAGGAAGAGCTTGAAGACCTGCAAGTTGAAGACAAAACAAAAAATATCCTCGAAGTCAAAAGAGTGTTGACCAAAAGAGGATTAATGTTACAGTTGGAGGAGAAAGCTCAGAACATGGGCATTGGAGTTCAGAGATTTTTTAGCAAGCTTGAGGCCTTACAGAAAAAGGGCCTTCCTGGCTTACTTGTCCTAAATGATAAATTGATGACTTTATCCGATTATAAGCAAAATATTGCCACCATGGCCAAAGACAGTTCCAAGTTCTTAGGGATACAGGGAAACATCACAGGCAAAGTGTTCTTGGAGACCTTGCAGCTTGACCTCAACATACAACACAAAATCAAGTACATTTTCCTCACTAAGTCGACTTTTGCTAAGTATACTGAGATGGATGAAATCTACCGCCGACTATTGAAAGTTACCATCCCCGGTACAAAAAGATAGGACAAGATGTGTGAATTGATCAAGTAAAGATAAAGGTATCGTCCAAGTCAGCATCCAGCTCAGTCAAAGTCATATGAATGACTCACCAACGGTCTTCCCCAAAATCAACATGAGAGATTCGACACATCATCATCAGTTCCTATATTTTTGCATCTTGTTATCTAGATAGTTAAAAATAGCATATGCCACGTCCTGATCATTGATGACAGGGTCATTTGTAATTTACATTATAAATACTTCAAACTTTGAAGTACTAAGGGTTGATCTTTACGCCCAAGCAAGTTGTAATCGCTTTAAATTGTTTTTCAAGAGATTATTCCAGTAATACAAAGAAACGTTTCACAGGATTCCTGCGTGTTAGCTGTTGGTGAAGTTTCCTTTGTCTTCGTAAAAAGTTTTATTTCTTAGTTATCATTTTGTTTTTCTAATCTAATCTTTAAAATAAGTTAAAGTTGCATAATTTTCCATTGCATACTCTATTCTTAATCTTTTACAGTTTTAAATGTTTTCCTTCTGATGTTACAACAAAGAAATTATTAATTTCTTTTTTGTTTTAACTGATATCTCACCTTTTCAGCAATCCATCATTTTATTCCTAAAGAATCCAGCAACTGCACTACCTTGCCCTGTAAAACAAATCTTCTAAAAAATTGTCCTTTGATCTCCATTTTTATAAAACAAACCCCATAGCCCAATGGAAGTGTAAGTGACATTCAACCAATTTATTAAAAAATACAAACAAATCAGTACTATTCTTTTTAACTAGCCTAAGATTTGAAAATCTAAACAAATCTAAATCTTACAAAGAGACCCTTCTCTGAAACTGGCAGGGCTAGATACCAGTTTCGAAGTGGTTGGTTAAGGTTACCTCTTGTAAATTTCTTCCGCCCTTTTACATCCTCTGGGAATTTATAGAGTGCTAACATGATTAATTATTATTAGGGTTAGGGCTCGTTTATCACATCTGAGGGCATCGATCCCTTAGACCGACCCCTTTACATCACCCTTCGATGGGTCATATTTCCTGTTCTAGCCACGTTCCCCTCAGACCCATAACTGAATGGAAAATCCTACCTTCACCTCGACTCTTCCTGGCTTTTCGATCTCTCCTCATGACCTTCCCTAATCCATGGTTCTCCAAACCAAGCCGTGCCTAAACCATAAACCAGGTACTTTTGAATCTCCCCAAAGAACCAAGCATCTTTCATCGATGATCTTTAAACCTGTGATGCCAGTTTCCTCTCAGCAACCCATGACATTAATATCCTATGTGCCCCCTTTAGGCGTTATCTTGCACCCTGGAGACTGTTTTTAATAGTTTTAGGTTTTCACAAAGTTCAATGAGATGTCTCACTCCAGGATGTTACCATCATGCCCAAACTTTGGCCTCATTCTAATTGAACTCTAACCTTTGTACCAATCACCCAGTTACTCAATTCTCAAGCCCTAAACTTGACTAAAGAATCCTTCAAGACTTAACCAATTTCAATGTATCTTTTATTGGGGAACTTAATATGATCATCATCGGTTTATCCAGAGGAATTCACATGATTACCTCTGGTCTTCACCAGATAAATTTACAAGATCTTTGCATGTCCTCACAAGAGCACTTAATATGATCATCATTGGATTATTCGGTGGAATTTATAAGATCGCATCCAATCTTCACCAAAGGACTTTACGCGATCTTCGCGAGTAGTCACTGAAAGACTTTACAATAACTGCTCTGATCTTCACCGGAGTACTTTACATGATCGCTTTTGGTATTCATCAAAGGACTTTACCTGAACTATGTCGATGTTAACTTTTGAATATCAGGGAAGTTAATAACAATGCCTCCGACCCATTGTGACGGTCTTAACACAAACCTTTTCGGTGTGACCAGTGATATTAACACAAACTCTTCCGACCCATCCATCAATATTTCCTCGAACCTCATTGATATAACTGAAGAACTTACCACGAACTATTTTGATACATATTAGAGAAGTTCCCACCAAGTGCTCTGAACTTAAATTTTTGTCTGTTAACCAAGATAACATTAATTCCACTAACCTGCTAGCTTCCTCTCCTTAAATATTCATCATGTCCTCAATTATCCTATCATCCTCAAATGATGATGTCCCTCCTAATATTAACACAATTGATTCTCCAGGTATCTATCATAAGTTTACATGGCCAAATTTGTCTTTAATATTCATTTAAGCGCTCATTTATTATGTGCCCATAATGAATGATATTTCATGTTAATTTCTCATCAACTTTATTATTGGTCCTTCACACTAATTAGGATAATGTGTTTCAGATTAAAAAATGTCATCGCGAAAGAAGATCACAAGCAAAGCACCCACCATAGAGGCTTATGGTAGCAGAAGCAGGCAGGAAGAAGAGTCTGACTCCCCATGGATAGTTTAGAATGATACATCACGACTGCTTGAAAAAGGAGGAGACTCACTCAAGTGGGGTGAAGTCTTTCAAATGTTCAAAAAATAGATGTTCCTAGTTGACATTGATGACCAAGAAGAGATCCAAATTTTCAAGAATATTCTAAGATCATGAATACACAGGGTAGAGCCCATGTTATAGTGCTCCCTTGCACAGATGCAATTGATTCGATTCTCAAGCATGTAGAATTGGAAAACATATATATACTCAATGCCAAGGGAGAACCCAATGCATCGTTCTAGGAAATTGACCTAGCAAAGCACTAACACTTGGAAAA
>ML860755.1:0-16071 GCA_009831015.1 Picea engelmannii
ATTGCTTGGGTTATGGAGCACCTTACCTCTAATGGATTATTTTTGATGAGATGATTGCTTGGGTCATGGAGCACCTTACCACTAGTGGATTATTTTTGATGAGATGATTGCTTGGGTCATGGAGCACCTTATCTCACATGATTTGTCTTGGTATTATGGTGTTGTTCTTGGTATATTTGCTCATCATTTTTAAAAAGTGCTCTGCTTGTACACATTATTTTATAATGATCTAGCGCTTGCATTGGTATTGTATGATGAAATGAGGCTCTTATGTAGAAATTCCCTAGGCCATGCTTGGCATAATGATGGTATATTTAACATATTCACACTTCATTTGGAGAGCGTGCTATATTTTGGCTTAGTTTTTTGATGATTTAGCCCTCCAAAGAGTTGTACATTGGTGATATGTGATGATTTTTGGCTTCAATGGAGGAACGCCCTAGCATTGGTGGTCTTGTTTGGCATTGATATGGCATCTTAGAATTCTGTACATATTTTCCTAGGAGAATGCTCCTCATGTACACCCTTTTCTACATTGGTATAACCCTTTCAATGGCTATATGTGGATGACATGTCATGATTTGAGGCTAGTTTTCATAGAATACCTCCTTGTTTATCGGTTTGACATATATTTGGAGGCATGGAGATCTTATATGCACACTCTTCTAGGCCATTTACATTGGTGCCCATGGTTTTGGAGAGTTATCAATGGTATTTGCACATTGATTCACATGGTAGAATATGGTATATGGAGGTGTTATGCTTATTTTGGGAGGTCATGCCTTCATTCATGCACCCTTTACTAGGTCGTACCCTCCATTGAGCATTTAACTTGAGGTATTGCACTCATTTGCACATGATCCTAGAATGCTCGCCTTATTTTATGGGGTTAGTTGATGATTTTGAGTTGCATGCCATGGATCCATGCCCTTAGCACACTTGATGAGGAGTTGGATTTGGTCATTAAGGTTTCATGCACATTCTTTGAGGGCACCCTTGTTTTAAGGGGTTGTTTTAAGTTTTAACAACCATTTCCCACTTTGCACATATATCTATGCAGATCCACTTTATATGGGATTGGTTAGCATGATTGAGGAGTGTCCCACATCTTATTGGCACACGTGTTGAGATCGCCCTATGTTTGAAGAGTTGTCATAACAACGAATGGATTGTTGCTTACACACTTATCCATGAGATCCACTTTGGAGGAGTTTGGAGGGGCGTCCTACCTCATGAGTAGATATATTTTGACAGAGTGCCCATATTGTCGCTAGATTAGACCCAGTAGATTCAGAATAGCTGTGGGATTTCCAAATTCTGGTCATAATAGAAATTATGACAAATATTGAGGGAGTTATGGTGGTTGCAAATCTACCACCTTAAAACCCTCATTGCATTTTGACTAACTTTTTGAGGAATGCCTCACCTTTTTTGCTTGAGTATTTTGGTTATTTGGGAAGAGTGAGATTGATCAATGCATATGGTGGAGAATGCCTTGCACATAGGGCTAATCTTTTTGTGTCTTAAGGTTATCTTTGAAGGGTGTGCCAAAGGGGAAAGTGGATCTAAATCAACTAATTATTATTTTATGGGAAAGTTGTTGAGGAGGTTGATGAATATAGTATTTTAATCATTATTCCTTGGAGAGAAGAATGGATCTAGAAAGTGGTTACATATTTGATATTTCTTCTTGAAAAGAAAAGTGGATCTAGAATCTACTAATATTATTTTATTGTAAGAGGTTGAGTTGGAGACTCTATTTAAAGAGTAGCTCCTTCATTTGTTTCTCATGGTTGGATTGTTTTTGAAGATGTAACTCGTAGCTTGGGCTGTCCATTCATTTGAAAGTTGTCTTTCTTGGTTTCTTTCTCTATAATCTCATGTTATGGTCCTTCCTTTATTACTCTATTGTTGCACATTATCAATTGGCTACATATTCTTATGTGATGGTGCATCTTGTATAAGGGCCCTCATTTACTCTCATAACCTAAACGATGTAATATATCCAATAGAGATAGGATAGGATGTTATGGTCTATGATGTGCTCTAAATGAGTGTTTTTTGTCAAATAGTTTACATACATCGGTTCTAATGCTCAAACTTGATTGATAACTTCTCACAAACAATTTGTATATATATTATAAACTAACCATAGACATTACATCAAACATATTGCATGCACTCTAAAATACTCATGAAATAGAAGAGATAGAAGAGGCATTTTTATTATGGATGAAATATGGAATACAACAGTAAATACTCTCTAGAGGTTGTTGTAGCAACTACAATATATTAGCAAACCACAAAATACTAAAGAAAAACCTGGAAATGGTGCCTCTTTCTCTTCAATAAATGTTGTCACTGCTCAAATAACCCTCTAGACGAATTGTTGGCTTCTCCAAGCTCGTGATCTCAATAAAAAGGGCACTCGGCCCACCCTAAACATTCACGATTTGGGTTCCCCTAAGAGCCTATGACTGTCCTCCTGCTGCACGCGACCTGTAAACCATCCTATGACTCCTTCTCTACCACGCTGGCTTACAAACAGGTGGTTTGGCCTCCCAAAGCTCCCCGCAGACTCCTCCTGGCCTCATGGCCCTGCCACACAATTAAATCGGGCCTCCCTAATCCTCGCTTCTTGTTGTAGCAGCCTCACAGCCTGCTCCAATGCTCATGACCTTGCAGAAAGAGCTCATGCCCCCATCCAAAAACCTCACGGTCCTCACTGCTTCGGCTGGGAATGAAAAACGAGCCTCAATAAATCTCAACGACCTTCTCCCAATGTCAAGAGCCTCCTCAAGTGTAATGATCCCAAGCCAATTTTTTGCTTGGAATCACTAACTAACCACTGATTTGATTATTATTTGTTGTGTATGCAGGTTGGCCATGAATATTTCGGCCTTAGGGCTTATTCAGTTATTCAGCCATAGATTTATACAAGAATTATTGTAATCATATGAAGACCATCAACATTACACAAGATAAGAACCACAAGCATATAGCTGAACTTTATTATAAGAAAGAAAGTACATGATACAATAGAGAAGCAGATCTGAAGTAGATGGCTTCAAGACAATAATGGAGCTGTATACAAAATGCTCCCGGAGATACAAATCAAGCCTCCCAAAGGCTGCCAATAGAAGATGAACGCTCAACTGCAAGACCAGGGTTTCGGCCTCCCCTTAAGCAACTGGTACGGCCCTGATGACTGCTGGTACGACCTGCTGAAGACAAGGACACCAAGGGTTTGGCCCTCTCAAAGATATAGACCTCCTGATGCTGCCAAACTCTCCCCAATGATAGATCAAGGCAAGGGAAGCCTCCTCCTGAAGTATGAAGCTCAAACACTGAAGCTTCCTCCTCAAACTGCAGAAACCCTAGGATGGTATGACCCTCCTGAAACCCTAAATATGGCCAATAGTACGGCCTAGATGAATGGGGCCTCTAAATCGTTTGAAACTCTCCCGGATGATAGATCAGGCATCCACAAGCACTTGAGAGAAGTCTCAAGATCAGATCTAGCCTATAGCCTTCTAGATCTGAGAATTGTCGAATCTCCAAGTCGTACCCTTCCTCCTGAAATCGTCCCAACCTGCAGTAAATGATAGGGATGTGATAACTCCTCTAAGAAGCCCTCAAACTGATGAGCAAGGGCTTGCAAGCAAAACCCTAATGCTGGAAAACTCTCAAGCTTCTTCCCTTAGCTGGATCGAACTCTTCCTCAACAATTGGTATGCCCCTGCAAGAAAACCCTAGCTGGTACGGCCTTACTGATCCAAATGGTACAACCCTGCTAGTCCTCTTGGGTAGATGATAGCTGTAGAATGGTGTGGGTGGAGTATTTCATCCCCGAGACCAAGCTTGGAGCTAGGTGAGTGGACTCTTTCACCACTGAGATGCTCATTAGGGTTTGTAATATCAAAACCCTCAAAACCGTATGCTCAAGAGCATCAACAAGCAAAATACCAAAATCTAGAATGAATAATGGGTGCGCCCCAGCCTTCTCTTTATACTTTTCTTCTATTTCTCTGTTGAGTTAGGTTAACTCCTAGGGTTAACTCCTAACTCAACCTCCATCGCTTCTATTCCTTCATTGAGTTATCTTTTAACTCTTTTTTACCTTTTTATCAAGTCAACTTAAGAATATAACTTTAGTTTGGTTGACCCTTCCCCTCAGTGTGAGACTATGGCCTAGTGGGGATGCCTAGGCCATTGAGTCTTCTCAATACCTCTTCATCAAGAGGTGGGGGACATCACATCAAGCCTTCACAAATTCTCTAGATACCCACGACCTTGCAAGATAATTTAGCTCTCTAAGGAAGCCACGAACCTCTCCTGTGGAAATCCTGAATCGATCTCCCTCTTGTCTAGCTAGGGTGGATATTGCACTATCGAAACTAAACCATCAATGGAAGGGTTTTGCCAAAACCCCAACGAAAACCTTGGCTCCAAAGAGCACTCCAAATAAGAGATCAAATCATTACGAGGAAGGTGAAGTGCTACGCTTCCTTTATACTTCTTCGAACCCCTAATAGATCTTTCCTCTCTTTGATCAAATCCACATAAAGATTAAAATCACTTTATAACCCTTTTTAAACCCCTTTTTATGCTGGAAGGTGATTAATTGGCTTCTGAGACATTCTCGGACGTTGGAAGTCCCTTTCTCATCATCCCAACCTTTAGATATTTTCGTCCTAGTTCCAACGAGCTATTATATGAAGGTATCCCATCAAATAATATGATCCAAATAATACCTTTTGTATATTTAATTAAAGTATGCTCAATAATAACCCAAAATTATGGAAATCATCGGAATGCCACAAAACCAAGAGTGAATTGTGCGGAAATGATCCTGATGATGGAAGATGGTGAATGGACTAGCGTGGACCTATATAACTCCACCAAATTGCCCGAACTCACTGTTATCCTCATTTTACTCCTCTGGTTAGGCTGACATAAACTCGTAAGGTCACCTCTGACTGCAGAACAAGGGAGTCCAAAAATGGGGACATTACAAAAGATCTACTTGGATTAGTTATGGCGCAACGTTGATAGCTTGATTGCATCTTCTTCCACATGATGTCAAGTCCTCTTTGTTTGTATTAGTTGACTCCATAACCTTTGGATTGACATTGGGCTTAGCAACCTACCGTCATCTATTTCTTATAAAGTATATCATACATTTCCTTAGGGAAACCCCCCTTGTGCTAGAGGAGACCTGGCCTAAAGAGAGAGGAAGGGATGTTGTGGTGACAATGGTGAGTTCCTCTAAGGTTGCACTTGTGTCTTAGGGCTTTATCACTTGAAGTGCAGGTTTGGGAGGTAATTTGGCTCATTAGTCTAGGTCTTTCCCCAAGGGATATTATCACATGGGTTGTCAATGTGGACATTGTCATTCTTGGTTGTAATGATGATAGTCGTTGATCCCTCTTCTCACTTATAGTTTATTTCAATACTACTTTGAGATTATTTTTTTTAGCTCACTCCTTATGATTTGTAGGATTTTTTTCTTGTTCCTCTTTCTTTAGGTTATTCTATTCTACTATTGGGAGATGCCATTTGCTCTTCCCTTTTCACTATTTTAGTATGTTGTAGTTTCCACTCCCATTGACCTATTCTAGTCTTCAATGAACATTAATATAATTTCATTTCATTTTTTCTCTTCTCTTCTCTCCTTACATATGATCAATTCCTTTCTCTTCGTCTAGGGTTTACTTCTTGGTTTACCCCTTTGTACTCTTTATTTAAAATTTTTACTTTACTTTTGCATCTAGAAGATCCTTCAGCACTCCTGCATTGCCACTATGACATGTTGTACTTTCAAGTCCTATCGACCTATTTTGGTCATCTATGGAAATTAATATAATTCCATTTCTTTGTTTCATTCTCTTATGTAGATAACTTGTATTTCCTCCTTGTGTGATTTTGTAGTCTTTGTTATTTTAGAGGTTGTCATGGTATGCCAGTCCTTTGCAAATAACAAACATGTTCCAATATGGCATCCAAGCTCTACCTTCCTAGCTATTATTGTTGTTTGTTGCAATGCTTGTGATTCACAAATCTAAGATTATCCCATAGGCATTTAAGGTTTAAGCCTTAAGGGTACACAGCTGTTTAGGAGTTGGTTCCTTTTTCCTAAGAATTGAGTACATGAGAGGTGTCTATAAACTCTTTCTCGAAGGCAGATTGTGGCCTTTGCCACTAGATTAAGTCTATTTGTTCTTTTCATCTATGTCATAATTAAAATAAGGTAGGAATTCTCTTCATGCAGGGGCTAATGGATGATTATGTTGGTCCGCTTTTGCTCTCCTTTTTCCATATTATTCCTTTGTTTTTTGCAAATTAGTGCAAGATGCACAGGCCTTATTGATTGCCTGTTGGATGTTGTTTCAAGGTTGTTGCAGCTACCGGGTTGTTTGTTGGTTGGCTTATTGGGTGTGATAGTGGACGTGCCTATCATTATCTTGATTGCAATATGGAAGAGTCCTTACATGCTTTTGAAAGGATGGCATCAACTACTTCATGATCTAATAGGCAGGGAGGGACCATTTTTAGAGACTGTTTGTGTACCATTTGCTGGCGTTGCTATTGTCCTCTGGCCATTGGCAGTGCTTTTAGCTATCTTGACTGCATTTATGTCGAGCTTTTTTCTTGGCCTTTATGGTGCAGTTGTCGTGTATCAGGTATTTGCAGTTGTCATAAATCTTACTTTTGAATGTCTTGATTGTCACATTTTGCTTCCTTCTCTAGTCACACTATTTTATCAAAAAAATCACACTATTAATATATTACCAGAAACCTTACCAGAAAATCCTGGTCTTGTTCCGTTCCTATTCCTTTTCTCATTCCCATTCTCATCTTGACACTACATTAGCACATTACTAATCTATTTTATATGTATCATATACAGTGGGAAGGAAGGTGGGTTCACATTTCTCATCTCGCAAAACCCTCTAGCCCTGTATCTCATTCCATTCCCATTTGCCGTTCCATTTCCCATTTGCACTTTCGGGTAACATAGCACTATTATGTGAGCTCTTATTACCACATGGGAAATTTTAAATGACACAGTTAATAGATTGACTGTTAGTTGGACATATGATAAATAATGTTAGTCTGTTCTCCTTTTTAACATATATTATGTATGGATGAAACAGGAAACTTCAATTCAACTAGGACTAAACTACATTATATCTGCAATAGCATTGTTTGATGAGTATAGTAATGACTTGTTGTACATGCGAGCAGGTTCCTGCTTTCCCAGGTAACACTCAAGTTTGGTGCCCTGGCTGCGCTTTTCTGATTTTAATGTTTTGTCTAATAATACTCGATTGAAGTTATGGTCTTGTACAGGATGGGTATTTTAACTGATACAACATTTGTTGTCCTTTTGAAACCAATGTGAAACTGTTCTTTTTGTCGATTAAATTCACTCAGTTACATGAATATTAGAATCCTTGCACTGGTTTCAGTTTATTATAACTGTTTTATACTCCTGACAGCCAGGCCCAACTACCGTAACGAAAATAAATCATGCTCTGAACATCTGGAAACAAGTTATTCACTTGACAAACAGAGAACTAATGGTGATAACAGGGGAAGCCACCCAATTCATGGAAAATCCATTCCTGAACGCACGGCATCCTTGAAGGGGGTATTGCAAGATATGAAATCTGTGCAGGTATTGATCATCCTATTTTGCTTTTGTTAAAATTATGTCCTTGTTATCAAAAGGTTAGTGTATCTCTTTTTTTTATTTAAGTGCTTGTACAACAATGCTATATTTCTTATTAGTAGAAGATATTGAAGGCATCTTATACAAGAAAGATAAAGATTAGTCCAATCTTGCTAAAAGATGTAAAATGTACTTTTAGATATGGGATCACCTTTTTCAGTCTTGTGAGCTTTATGGGAGGACCCTAGTTCAAGATGGCGTGATTAGACTTTCAGATTTAGAGGAGTGGAGCCGTACAGGGAGGTCTAGAGTTCTTAGCATTGGGCTACCTGCATACTGTATCTTGCAAAGTCTTCTCCACTCTGCAAATTTTGATTCTGCTAGCTTCCCACTCTGTATGGAATTCTTCTCCCTTACAATTGAGTGACTGTAATTTGTTTGAACTTGGAATTGCCTCTGTTATGACTCATTGCCAGGAAGTAAATCAGATTTTTGGCTTAAATCTTGCAGTTGATGGCACAGAGTTTAGAAAGTCTGACAGGCCTGAAGGCCGAGTCTTTGAGTGGTTCTTCGAACCATTAATGATCATGAAAGAGCAAATCCGAGCATACAAAATCCAGGAAAGTGAGGCACTCTACTTGAGCAAATTGGCACTAATGAGTCAGAATCCTGAACGCATGGAGGCCTGGCAAAATGGCGGTATTCCACCTGAGAATGAGGTGAAACGAGCTGAATTGGAAGCATTGAGCAGAAGGTAATTAGATTGATTCCTTTCTTTACATTGAGAGAATATAGTAAAAATTTAAAACTAATTTTCTAGTATAAGCTTTATTGCAATATCAGTGAGTCATTCTCAAAACGTGTCTGATGTTTGCAAGCATTGGAACAAAATATTTGTAAAATCCTACCACCTTGTAACTGCATGGAAATCACATCGTTTGCATAGCATGTTCTCTTAACTTGCACTTATTGGGATGCCACTAGAAGTAACAGATTATAATATAACCATCTTATGAATATATAATATATTCAATTGTTTTATTGATAACATTAGCAACTCTACACGTAGATGAGTAAATTGGAAAAGCTAAACTCATAGAAATGAGGACCCACCCTCTTGCTTATCTAAGTTGACAACTAAACCTCCAATTGAGAAACCCTCAACCTTTATCATGTGTCAATAACCAAAAGGGGAAGCATTCAGAGTTATTGGGGCTTCATTTCCATCGTTTAGCACCTCAATTACCACTCGAGTTGTGGCATGATTGACAGTGTACCAAAGGTTCCTGTCTTAATTTGGTTAAAAAACTGTGAAGGTATGATTCATGAATTATCGAGGTATCAATGGATAAGTTACCTGTTACCCCCTCTCACCTAGGGTTAACCGGAGGAGATCATTCTCCATGATCCACATTGTAGACAGTGATCCCAAAGATGATGATCAACATTCTCCACAAACAGCAGCCCCTCAGATGCTTCCCTCCTCATAGCTCACCTCATTCACTTGATCAGCATGGTTCATCTGATGATGGTGGTCCAACACACATGAGGTACATTAGTTATTGTTTCAAATAAAGTGTTATATTTAATGCTTTAAGCGTTTAGGTGAGGATCATGGGTTGAAGTTGGATAATGGATCATGATGCTCCGAAGTTAGCTTTTTGCCTTGTTTCACCTTAGTTTCCATCATTTGTCATAGTCTAGTGTTGTCACTCTTGGGAACATGGGTACTACTGGGAAGCCTTGATAGGGGTAACGAACCATTCGCTTCCATACTTTGTTGAGTTTTGTACCTTGGGAGGTGTTCCCCATGTGTTTCTACTCTCCTAGACACATGTGGGATGTACTATATACTTTGTGCCTTGTACTTTATGTCTAATTTCACTTTGACTTGGGAGTTTTAAGTCAAAAGTGAAATTTTGTCATCTATGCCTAAAATGACTATTAATTCACTTTGTGGGTGAATTAGAGATGTAAAGTGAACTTAGATAACTTAACCCAAAGTGGGTTATTGAGTGAGATTATTTTTGAGTGATCTCAATCTTTGATTAGATGGGAGATGGAATGATCTCAGCCATTGATTTTTTAGGTTTCCTTATGGAGGTTCAAGAGAGGCGCAAAGGGTGAAAGAGAGCTCATAACTTCATTTGCTCACTTGGAGAGGAAGAGAGGGAGATTTGCTATGAGGTTGCTTGAGCTTGGGCGCATGCTTTCATGGAGGGAGGCATTCAACTTCTAGCTTGGTTTATTTACTGAGGAGTGTTCATTACTGTGGAGGGCGCACTTGTTAAGGAGGGCGCATCAGTAGTGGGGAGGACTTCTACCCATCAAATTGCAGTGGAATCAGTTGCAGAGGGAGGCCACGCAACAGAGCTTCATTCATGTGGAGGGGTTTTCTATTCTGAGCTTACAACTTGCATCTGACGCAAATTCAGTGGTTTTGAGAGAATTTATGGGGGGCACACCTAGTTCTTTTGGACTTGTATTCCAACTTGGATGAAGCTGCTATTGTATCAGGTTCATTTATATTTTGTATTTGTTGTATTCCGCCATCTTCTTTCCTCATATATAGACATATATCCCAAACTGGTTTTCCCCGGGGGGGGTTAATCCAGGATCATGTAGACCAAAAATACTTGTGTACAAATTGATGCGTGTTAGTCTTTTAGATTTACTTATTTTCAGCTGTAAAGATCAATAGGTGTGTTGTATTTATTTTAGTATGCATGTGCTAACTTCTGGTTACTAAAACTACATGCTAGAGCACCTAAAATTGCAAGTACAACCGTAACAAATCAGCAAGAAGTTCTTGGACTGTTGGCTGTCCTAAAATAGCAGCAAAACATTTACATAACAATTGAAACTTAGAGCCAATCCATGGTCAAAGACAGACCCAATTGGCAACTGATAGGACCTGGAAAATCTTCATGGTATCAAAGTTGAGGTGGCTGAACTTTTGAGCAGTTTGGATAGCACATGTGTTGGCTGTCATCTACATCTTCTTGGCAGAATTTTGTGGACAACCATTGACTCATTCAGTGGTTGTTAGTGGGCAGATTTTTGTAGAGGACAGTTGGGCAGTTTTGGCAGTTTGTCGTCAGTCTCTTTTCACACCTACGGAGTAGGAGTGAGGTTGATTTGACTCAACCTCTTTTCACACCTATTTTGCTAGGAGTGAGGTCGGAGTTCGCTTGCCTCTTTTGACACCTGTGTTGACAGGAGTGAGGTAGCGTTCCTTTGCAGTTTGAGCATCAGTTGGAGTGCAGTTTGGCAAACATGTCAGCATGTCAGATGCGTGTTGAGAACAAGTTAGTTGGGGCTAGCAATTGGTCGCCTTGGAAGACAAGGACGGTATTTGTCTTAGAGGACCTCGAGCTATGGGACATAGTCGAGGCGCCTATTCCTATGCTTCCTGTAACTGCCTCCATCTTGTTGGCAGAGTTCAGGAAGAGGAACAACAAGGCAAAGAGGACCATTTGTGATGTAGTTCGTGATCATATCATACCCCATTTGATGGGGAAAACTTATGCATACGAGATGTGGTTATCTCTATGTAAGTTGTATGAGAGCTCCAATGAGAACTGAAAGATGGTTCTTCATGACCAACTCAGGGGCATTCACATGCTCAAGGATGAGTCGGTAACTTCATTCCTTGGTCGCTACACTCAGATCAGAGACGAGCTTGGAGCCGTCGGAGAGGTTGTTGATCCTAACTCTTTGGTGAGGCAAGATATGAATAGCTTCACCTAATCGTAGGATCCATTTGTACGTGGCATTGTTGCAGGGAGGTCATGCCTACATGGGAGAGGATGTGGGATGACTTCGTCCAGGAGGAGATTAGGCTTGTAGCCGAGGCTTTTGGACAACGACAGCAACAGCAACAACAGTCTGGTCAGGGTGATGAGCATCTTGCTCTTTGGACAAAGGGACAAAGGGCAAGAAGAAGGCCGACTGTGGGGGTTGGCAGGGTCCCAAGTTTGGGGCCCCACCACAGGGGAGTGGAGGAGAGAGAAACAGTGGTCAGAGCAGTGGTCATAAGAGAGATATGAGCAAAGTGAAGTGCTTTGTTTGTAAGAAGTTCGGGCACTATGCTGGACAGTGCCCTAAGAGGAAGAAGAAGAGGAGTGGCACCGTAGCTACAGCAGAGGAGGAAGAGCTTCAGACACAGTTTCAGAGAGAGTGTGCTTTCCTCATATGCTGCACTTCAGTTGAGACGACACCCAGTATTTGGTATATTGACAGCGGGGCTTCGAGCCATATGACTGGAGTTCGAGAGCACTTCACTGATCTCAAAGACACTGAGGTCAGGATAGCGATTGCTCTTGGAGATGACACATTGGTTAGAGTTGCTGGGATTGGCACAGTTACCTTTCGAAGAGATAGCATGCCACCTATATCATTCAGGGACATTCTCTATGTCCCTGGGCTGAAGAAGAATTTGATTTCATTTTCCACCCTCCAGGATAGAGGTCTTGAGGTGACTTTCAGAGGCACTGAGGTACTCATTCATCATCGGGGGTCTTCACTTGCCTTAGGATAGGTGATTGGAGTGAGGAATGGGAAACTGTTCAGATTGCTTTTTTAGCCTCTTCATGCATTGGCAACGAGCAACAACGGCAGCAGACAAACATGTGAGTTATGGTATCGTAGGATGGCCCACCTACATCATGGAGCTCTTCGAGGATTGAGAGAGGTTGTGACCGGAGTGCCACAGATCAGTATAGAGCATTAGGATGTTTGTAGAGGGTGTGCGCTTGGTAAGTTTACCAAGGCCTTGTTCCCCAGCAGTGACACCAGGTCGACTGGGATATTGGATTTAGTACACACGGACGTGTGTGGGCCTTGTTTCCGTCCTTATACACACTTGCAAACGTGAGCTAAGTCTTGCTCACTTAGTGTGTCCTCGGAGGCACAATGCCTAGGTTCAAAGTCCACGCTGTCACTTTGACTTGAACCTCTTCCGTCTAAGCTAACTCCTAGGGAAGCCAAGGGGGGTAGACCTTAGTTACTAGATGAGATTAAGAATTTAATGTTCTAGGAGTTAGTTTTAATTGGTTAAAAGGTCAGGGGGAATCTAGCCTATGATGTTAATCAGCAAATGCAAGATGCAACTATCTAAGTATGAGAGTCAGACCTTTTCCTAGGGCAACTAAGATTAGTGCCTAAGATTAAGCAATGGGGTCAACTAAGTTAGGTGGGTGGTCGTTACAAGATAGTTACAAGTTACAAAGTATTACTAGATTACAACAAGATAGATACAACTAGACACGAAAAATATATCAAATACACAGATTAAGACTAGATACAAGACATACAATATACTAACAGGTTTACTCGCATGTGCAGGAATTAAAGATACTCAAGATAAAGCAATCATCAACATATGAATCCAAGCATGCTCACAACAGATAGAGTTCTGTTGGACTTCTTTTCAATGGCCAAGAGACGCAAATCACTCAAGACCCAATCAAGAGAATGCCTCCAGGTGGATGCGCATTTCTTGAAGGATCACACCATGAGATATAGGAACCTCTCACTCCCTCATTCTTCCCTTTTTCATTATTGCACTGTTATGCTACTAGTTTCTCACCATCCCATTCTCTCTATCTCTCTCATTATTGCCGTATTTCTTCACTGGTTTTGTTCTTGAAGAGCTTGTGGCAATTAGTTGTCACAACCTCTTCCCATTGGATAATAAAAAGAAACGCTTTGGAGGATTTTGGGAAGATCTACAAGTATTTGTGTTCTTACAAACATATGAGGTATAATTGTTTTGATTTCATATAATGGTTGCATGAATAGATCTTAGGTAAAGTATTTTATTTAAGTAGATCTTGCAAATATTAGTCTTGTGAATCTATATGTGTGGTTGGCTAGATAGGGTGCAAGTATTTCACTTTATTAGATTAACCCTCCATATTATCCATTGTATGCATGCTATTGTGTGAGTTTTTGCAGGTTGGACTTCAAGGGTTTCATTAGGGTGCCTCTTGGAAGAGTCTCCCTTTGAGATTTTCATACACTCCCAGTTATTTCTGTATTGTTCACCCTTTTCTCATTTTCATTTCGGTAGCTAACTTGCTTAGATAGGTCACCTAAAGTCTTTAAATTTTCCGGTTCTTGTATGCACGAAATCTTTGCCTAAAAACAAAGATTTCATAACATTTTTTGAGTGTGTTGCAGCTCAAATCAGCAAGCAATAGCTTGCTGATTTTTGCAGATTCTCGCCAGGACAAGGGGGCATACTGCCCAATTTCATGCACAACACACCCTCAAGCAACTCATCTCATTGTGGTAAAGGTTGATTGATTGATTCCTTTAACTTATGCTGGAAAAGAGAAATGCAAGAAACCACAATTGAACACACCACCACGATGCCAATCCCCTAAAGGGAGGCCGAAACTAGGCACTATGAGGCCTGTTTTTATTACTTCCTATTACAATGATCTCTTCTTTGTAAGAGATTTGGAAAGATCCTTATGGAAAGGATCAATGAAGGAAACCAGAGCCCAAAACCAACGCTCTTCTTTTTATTTAGGTGACTTGTAATCTTGAGCAACAAAGATTATCAAGTGATACAAGGTTTCTTTTGAAGAAGAGACGTTGAAAGCTGGGTCTTGAAGCTTGAAAGAGTTTTTTTTTTAAGTTGTCCAAGTAAGCTAGAATTTTTCTTTCCTTTGAGTGACCTCTTCAAAATAAGCCAATGAAGGGGATTGCAAATTAACCCAAATTAATCTAAACAAAATGCAAAAAGAGAAATACTTCCTATCTTTAGAAAAACTTGCAAAATTTATTAAATAAAATAATTTTTTATTTTATTTTGATGGATTTTATGGTATTTTAAAGAGGTTGAGGGGCTCCTGATTTATCTAAATTGGACAAGGTTTCTCCTTGGTTTTCCAACAACCTGCAACAAGAGGAATACCCCTAAAGGTGCCCAAATGTGACTTTGGAACAACTTAGGGAGTAGATAAAAAAAAACTGCTTGAAAAAAAATGAGAAATTACTTGAACTAACTAGTAAACCAACAAGAAGGAAACTTTGAAATTTTCTGAGTTTATGACGCTGTTATGGGACAGCAAAGAAGACACTTTAGATTTGTCAAATTTCACATTACAGAACCTTACAAAACAACCCTTTACAAGCTTTAGATGTGAGAAAATTGCCTAAAAAAGGGATACTTTCACTAGATCTAGTTTGAATAAAAATGACTATTCCTAGATCTAGAAACCTTGCATGCAAATTGAATAAAATTAACCTTTGGATTTATATCAGATCTGGTTACATGCAAGAATACCAAAAAAGAAAAGAGTAAATTGATACAACTTGTGAATGGAAGACACTTCACTTGAACTTGAAATTTCTCTTGGGCAATGGAGTCGCTTTGGTGAGGCAGCTAGAATGTTGTCTTTTAGATTTTTTGAAGAAAGAGGAGATGCAACGAGCTCTACCAATCCTCCAAATGACCGAGATCCTGAAAGCTTCACAACACTTATACAAAACTATCAAATAATCGGTGCTACCTACAAAGGAAACTTTATGGCAAGATTAGTTATAGCAAACACACCATGCACATATAATCCCCAAATATAAGCAAGCAAATAGAATGAGTATGCAAGCAAACTCAACTATCCTATCCAACGAAGCAACAATGCTTTTCCAATGGCCAATATTCAACAATGTAAACTAGGAATAAATGAAACTACATCACCTCAAGCATACAACAATTTTAACATAACCACAAAGAGCCACCATACCAATGAGTAGACCTCCAAAGCCTTTTGATTTTATTCCAAATACAAAAATAGATCATTGTTACAAAGAGTAAGCATGTAGATCCCAAGCTTCCACTAACTTACAAGAGGGATGTTGCCCTTGTTTTATACAAATTCTGGTGAAGATCCCAAGAGGGGTGCGCATGCCAAGTGTGAGGGGCGCATCTCTTGAGTGAGGACACATGGGAGAGGAGAAGAGGCAATCTGTTGCCTTCTCTATACGCCCAGTATCATGTGGGCTGCCACATTGCAACCACTAGATGAGTCACTTGATTGGGAGGAGATCCTCTTTGGAGAATGCGCCACCTCAAGGGAGAGGTGCACACCTCCTTTTGAGCACATGCTCTTTAACTATGATGCATGCTTTAACCATGCCACTTAACCCATGGACATCATCCAATGAGTGCCACCTTGACTTTTGTGCCTTTATTTTGCCTTCAACATGTCTAAACATGTTCTCCAAAATTAGCACTTGCTGATTTTTTATGATTTTATTTGACTTTTTTGGGTTTTGTGAGCAAAAATGACTTTTAAGTGATTAAAATCACTATTTTTGCTCAACTAAGTGGGTACTTAGGTAATATGGGTGCTCTAGGTCAAAAAATGAGCATCCCCATGGCA
>WSFP011410987.1:0-24601 GCA_009831015.1 Picea engelmannii
GTGGAATCAACAATTTTCAAATCATGATTTCCAATGGTGGTTCCATGAAATATGGTGGGTGTTGTGAAATTTGTTTTCCTACAAATTGGTTAGTACCACTTGAAATCTCATATTTTTTCTATCGACATGGGTGGTTGTGACATTATGCTAAGTGTTGACTGGTTATTCGCTCTCGGCCCCATCCTCGTGGATTTTAAGTACCTCACCATGAAATTCCAATAGGAGGGACAACAATATAAGTTCCAAGGCATAACAACAAGCTCACCGAAGATCATGAGTTCCTACTAAATGGAAAAGATACCAAAAAAGGTCATTCTGACATTATTTACCAACTCCATTCAATATTTTGAGACACCCTCGATACACCCTAATCTCTAATCTATAATCTCCCTCCACCAAGCTATATTTAACACTCCACATGGACTTCCCCCTTCCCATGGTGTCCATGATCATTCCATTCCTCTAGTAGTAGGAAGTATTCCTCCCAATGTTCTCCCTTATCATCATCCCTTTTCTTAGAAAAATGAAATTGAGAAAATTGCTTAAGAATTGCTAGAAGTAGGTGTTATTTATCCCAGTTTCAACCCCTATTATTCTCTAGTAGTTATGGTACTCAATAAAGAAAGCACTTGGAACATGTGCCCTAATTTTTGTGTCCTCAATAAACTCCATTCAAAGACAAATTTACCATTTCTTGTCATTGATTATCTTTTGGATGAATTAAGTGGTGCTCAATACTTTACCAAGCTTGATGTTTATTCTAGCTACCACCAAATAAGTATGAAAGAGGAAGACATTCCCAAGAGTGAATTTATAACTCATGAGGATCACTATGAGTTCTTGGCCATGCCCTTTGGCATGTGTAATTCCCCTTCCACTTTTCAAAGTCTCATGAATCATGTCTTTCATCCCCCCTCCATCATTTTGTATTATTTTTCTTTGATTATATTCTCATCTATAGTAAAACTTGGAAAGCCCATATATATTTAACCTTAAGCAAGGTCATCTATATTTAAGAAAAATATTGAACCTTAAATCCATGATTCTTTCTAAGTTTCATGATTCCCCCACAGATGGGAATTCAACATTTACCAAAATCTTTGAATGGGTCAAACGTTCTTTTTTCTGGGAAGTTATGAAATAGTACATACACACCTTTGTGTCTGAAAGTGATACCTATCAACACAATAAAGGATAACTGTCAAAGCTCTAGGCACACTCCAACTGCTCTCGATTCCACCTATGATTTGGATGGATATTTCTATGGATTTCATTTTTGGCTTACCTGAATTGGGAAATAAGTCAGTCATCATGGTGGTAGTCGATCATCTTTCCAAATATGCTCATTTTCGTTCTCTTCAACACCCATTCACCGCATGATTAGTGGCTCATTTTTTTATGGATTATATCTTCAAACTCCATGGCATGCCTCATTCTATTGTCTCTGACCATGATCCAAATTTCACCAACAATTTTTGGTTAGAATTGTTCAGACTCTAGCAAACCCAATTTCATCTCAGTACTACCAATCATCCCCATACTGATGGACAAATTGAAGCTGTCAATAAGTGTTTGGAAACATATTTGTGGTGTTTTTCATCCAACATACAAAATCCGTGGGTGCATTCATTACCTCTAGCTGAATGGTGGTACAACACATCTTACCATATTGCCACTCGCATGACTCCCTTTGAAGTTGTCAATGGGAAAAATCCACTCTCGTTTCTCCCATACATGCCAAGTGTATCCAAGGTTCAGGAGGTTGAAAATAATATTAAACTTCGTGCATCCATTCTCCATACCCTCAAAGAAAATTTGGTCTTGGCTCAGAATCGCATGAAGCAATAAGAAGGTCATGGTCATTCTGAATGTCAATTCGCTTAATGGGGCCATGTGTTTCTTTGTCTATAACCTTATAAGAACACTTCACTAAAATTTCAACACTATTAGAAATTTACCCCCAAATTTTTTGGTCCTTATACAATTCTCAAGTGAGTGGGGCCCGTGGCTTACCAATTAGCTCTGCCTAGTCACTCTAAGCTTCACCATGTTTTTCATGTCTCTTGCTTAAATAAAGTGATTGGAACTAAGCACCAGAATCAAACCACTCTCCCTGAGTTGGATGAAGAAGGTTCCATTTGGTTGCATCGACAAGAAATCTTGGACCATCACGAGCATCGTCTCTATCAGTGCACCATCAAAGGAATTTTTAGTTCAATGGAAGGATACACTACTAGAAGATGCCACCTGGGAATCAACTACCATTCTACAACAATTTCCTCATCTCAAGTCTTGAGGAAAAGGGTTTTTTCAAGGGGGGGGGGCATGTTAGGGACCTATCCTCCCAAACCCTTCACGTAGGTAGAATAATATATTTTCCTCTACTCTATTGGATGTTTCCTCCTTGAAGAAGCAAGTAAACTTGGATTTCTATCAATAAAGGTATCATTTTTTGTGTTGTGATTCTCAATATTTTCTCGTTTTGTTGGTATTTGTTTCCAATATTTTTGCTTCTTCTTATTATAATGATGATGATGATGATGATTAATGTCCACTAAGACCAAATTGGTCTATCATACCTTAATAGAGTAAGTGATTACTTGTAATTCTTTAAAAAAAACTTATGTGCTCGAAAAGCATTAAGAGAAGATTTCCAAGATCACCATAGTTTTTTTGAGTTAAGAAGTTAGGAAGCCTTGTAGAGTGACACATATTTTGACAATGAGATATAATCTGGGTATAGGCTAGACAATCTAAGAGAAAATGTTTTTCATCTTCAACCTTCTTAGTGTCACAAAGGTGACACACTTTTTCATCCCGTGGCATTTTAGGAATTGACCAACGCCCAGTTTCACTATGGAGCTCATGAGAATTTGTTCTTATCTTATTAATGCTTACTTTTTTCTTTACACTTGTCAAAACAGATAGATAATTTTGATCTTCTAGATTAGAATTGATTACATCCTTATAATACCTTAATTTTCTGTTTTCCTCTAACTCTTTATCACACCACATTTTCTCCTTAAATTTTGATTTGATGATATTTTTAATACATCTGGTACCTTATAGGATGAATAGGAAAAATATATATAATTCAAAAATAATTTTATATTTTCTTCAAATTTTATATTACTAAACTGTTAAGAAAAAACATTGGATAAAACTTATTAGTCAAACAAATTAATACAAGTTTGACTCTAATCGATAACTATAGTCCCTAGCGTGGAGGGACTAATAAGGATAGCATCCCAAAAGGGTGGGACCCACTATAAGAGAACCTTCAATGTGTGTACTAACAGACGAAAGTAGTTGTTGCTACTATGCAACATTGAATGTTGTGTAGGGCAATGTATAGGCCATCGAATTTGTCAAGTGATATTCACCAAGAACACTACCAATAATTGGTAGTGTTCCCTCTTCATCAAGTTTGTTGAATGTTGTCTAGTGGAGTATCCAACCGATAGGAAAAGAAGGTACACTGCCAATCATTAATAGTGTGCATGGTGGATAATTTTCATGGTCAAATTTGAATCAAATCAAATCTAACTGCCTATAAATCACCCCATAGAAAAGTGAAGTATATTAGGGAATTTTTCATTCCTCACAACAAATTGTAGTGGGAAACTTTTTTTTTTTTTGGTGTAGAGAGTTGGTTGGGAAAAGCTCTAGAGTGTAGAGATGAAAAACACTAGGTTTGGGTCTTTGCAGCATAGAAGGAAGCTTAGGCCGACATGAATTCCTTTTTCTCACTGTTTTCATTGAGGGTCTAAATTTAGAAATAATTCCATTTCCTTCCTTCGGTGTTCTCAGCAAAAAAACCTAAAACTAAATAAAAAAATCTCCATTCATCAATTTTCTCTTAACTCCTCGCAACCTAAAATTAAAGAAAAAAATCCACACTAATCAAATTTCTCATGATTCATTCACATTGTAGGAAGCATTGTATATGGTTTATCCCAAATAATGAAAAAAAAAATCGTCTAAAATTAATAAAGTAAAAAATTATAAATGATATATTTTCAAGTTGTTTTAAATTTTTTTAGGATTTTGACTTGCTTCATAAATATTCAAAATTTTTAGAGCATAAAAATTCATACTTTTGAAACTTTGAAATATACAATTATATTGAATATCTGAATTTCTACCTAATATTTTCACCTAAAAGTTTACTGTAAAATAATTATAACAAGAGAAGTAGTTACTAAGAAGTCAGTCCCTGCTTCGTTGAGAAATATGAGGACTTAGATGCAACTAAGTAGTTGTTTAAATGTTACATCATCCTTTATTTGGGTTTGAGGACTTAGATGAAACTAAGTAGTTATTTAAATGTTACATCATCCTTTCTTTGGGTTTGCTCTTCTGGTACTTACTTTATGCTAGCAAAGAGAATGTACCAACTTTTGGGGTAGTTACTTTATGTTATCCATGAGAATGCACCAACGAAGGACATAATTGTGGTTGTATTAATTATTCTTTGTAAATAAAATCATTTTTTTTTAATTAATGAGATTTTATTTAGAATCATAATTATAGATGTTTTTAATATTTATAACTCTATTACAAAATTTAATTACATTAAATTTTATATTTAGTTGATATGTAGTGGGATTTGGTAGAAAGACTTACCACTAAAATCCTTAATATGTCACAAAGCTTTGTCTACCATAATAAAATAAAATATGTTATAAGTTTTAATAGCTTCATCATGCGGTTGCCATCTCAAAATCTATTCATTTCCTATGCAAGCATAAGGCAAGGTTAAATGCATATAAACTCTATCTACCATAATAAAATATTATGGTAATCAAAAGATATTCCTTCATAAGGCTAACACATCAAAAGATATTCGCTTCTTGTGCAGATATAAGGGATAGATAATTCCAACCATCAAATGCATATATATTGAGCCTATGCAAATCCATGCCAACCATCAATAACATCACCAATGGTGGGCATGTGGACAATGGGATAGATAATTCTGTTGATACTTGGAAAAAAATTTGTAGGAAGTGTGGGAATCTCGATTGCTTCAAGTTGATGTGAATATGATTCCACCTGTGCACTACGAGATAATATTATAAATGAAGTGTTTTAGAAATAATCTAAAGGAAGAGGCTCTTGTATTGTGTTCAGGTAAACTAACATGTACCCTTAATGGCCATTACGGTGAACTAAGTACTTGGCATAATTAAACCTTTATGATTGTGTTATTATGAAAATAAACCCTAAGATTGTATCATCATACTGATGTTTAGATTGGTCACAATCTGAATAGAAACTTCATGAGGATAAAATATCCCCCCTGTATTTTTATAGAGGTGGTACTCCTCTGTTATAGTATAAAAGATTTATTTTGAATGTTATAAATCAAATTTCTAAATGGGAAATACTAAAAATCAAACCACAATATTTATTGCTTTCAAAATATAAGCAAAACATGAAAATATGTATTCACAAAGAAGAATTCTTGAGATTCGAAAGACCAAGATTATTTCACAAACTGAAGTAAAATATATACAAAATATTATATAGTAGTAAAGAAACCATAACATGAAAATATAATAATAATAATAATAATATAATGTATGGTCATTGCTAAGCTAGACACCAACTTGGTGTATGAGACCCCCTTGTTTGTGGGACAAGGGGCCCCTCCGCCCAGGGATTTGACTAGTAAAGTATACAGAGGTATACCTACCCTACCCCCCTTTAGATTTGAACTTGTGACCTCTTAGGAGGAAACACATGTTCTTAACCATTCTTCACATCCATCACATCATAAATAAATTCGATCATATTCATAATAAGGAAAGATAATAGTCCACAACTTGAGAGAAATTTAAAAGAGTATTTCATTCAAAATAGAAAATATTATGATATGTGCACTTCAAAAATATCATGCTCATAAACTCAGAGTTTGAGAAATCATTGAAATTACACCCTGAAATAGCTCTCTTAGGAGTTTCAAAAACTAATAATAGTTTCAAAAATTAAAAGTTTTTGTTTGTCCGAATAGACTGGGATGGGGTTCCCATGGATCGTAAAAACGAAAGTGAACATGAATGTACTAGACCCGAAAGAACAAAAATGATATCATCACAGTTTCTGATGTGAATGGTTGCAACTAACCCTTCTTGATCTGGTTCCGTTATTTTAGTTAAGGCATTTTTTAACCAATTCTCAATATAATCCCTCATTGGCACAACAAGTATTTATTGTCTTACTTTTATATCAAATAATGCCCTTTTTAGATCTCTAAAGTCAATTGAAAGTTGGTGTAATGTATCTTCAATATCTTTATTCTTTTTTACATAACTGATTAACCAAATTTTTGTTGAAATTTCGGTATGCTCGTTTAACCATAGACAATGTCACGTCATTATCACCCAGCCATAGGCACAAGACCACCCCCGATCATCTTAACCGTTACTTAGAATAATACTAGCAAGCCTACTCCAGAACCAACAGATAAACCCTAGCTGCTAACTGCAACAAAAACTCAACACAAGTAAAGCGTTCCTTCTCCAAGGGTAGCGCACAACAGAGAGAGTCTCCATCTCCATAGAACAAGTAACATACACAACTGTAGTAGTTGCAGCTTCACTACTTTCTCAGACTTGTTCCATAAGAATATCACCAAGAGTATCACCAAGAATATCACCAAGATTTTCACCAAGAACCACCAAGAGAATCACCAAGAGAATCACCAACATAGTTCTATAGAGATACCAAGACCCAGGAGATGACCATATTCCCCTATTCCTCCTTGCAGTTGCAGTTGCAGTTGCAACTGTAACTACAACTCTCCACAAGACTTGCACACTTTCTGGCTCACCAAATGAGCTAAAACATCCTGTATTTATATTAATCTGTCTAGTGACTTTTCTAGATAGGCCGGTCTAACTTTATGGTAATTATATTTTTTGTTTATATCTTTCTTATGGAGTCGACTTGTATTTCTAGAAGATAATAATCTAATATTATTATTCTTCTAGGTCAACTTGTCTTCTAGGGTTTCCATACATCTGTTTAATGGTTCGCTTGCTTCTGGAATATTCTATTCTAAGTCAAAGGTTACACGTGGAGGTTAATACCTCCTGTAGCTACCAAAACATCAACACTCCCTCTTATCTAGGAAGGTATTAACTAATATGTTCTTCATGTAGTGGTCTCAAACACATCCATCCATCTCATATGGCATGGGAAAGACTCACATTATCTTGCAGACCATTCTTCAGGTAGCATTACCATATCCACATAGGATATCCATAGTTAAACATGACTTCTCCCCATGCATCCAAGGTCTATGGGTAGCTCTCAATAGCTACAACATGCCCCCAGGACATCCACTACCCTGCAATGCATCAATACATGATCATGTGCACCCTCGGTCTCAGTGCCAACCCGTTTTCATGCTGGATGATATCCACTTATCTCAGTGCCAACCCTTTTTCATGCTAGATGAGATCCACTAGACTCAGTGCTAGCCCTCTTTCATGTTATATGATATTTTACATTTGTTCTCAGTGCCAACCCTTTTTCATGTTGGATGAGACCCATCAGACAAAATGCCATCCCTTTTTCATGTTGGATGATATTTTTCCATTTTTTCTCAGTACCATCCCTTTTTCATTCTAGATGAGAACACTCCCTCTAAAGAGGGACCACGCCAAGTGTGTCCCTGAAGTATTTGAAATTCATCCTCAACAATGACTTGATGAAAACATCTGCAACCTGATCCTCATAAGTCACTAACTAGAGCCTCACTACTCCCCTCTGTACCATATCCCTAATATAGTAGTATCTGATCTCGATATGCTTTAACTTGTCATGGAACACTAAGTTCTCTCACAACTTCATGCAACTCTAGTTGTCACACCAAATGCAGGTCGCCTCCAATCCGAGACCAAATAACCCAGACAATAGCTTTTGAAGCCACATTGTTTCACATTATCCCACATACTCAGCTTCAGCCATACTGAGCACCACACATGATTTCTTTCTGCATCCGGTGGAGCCTCCTACTCCTTACTATAGTACCCAGCTCCCTCTGGAACTGACCGTTTGGCTCCCTCTTGAGCACTGAATATTAACTGGATCTTCAGTATGATGACTTCATCACTTGTACTCCAAAACAAGTCTTGTCATCCTCTTCTTGTAGGTCTTACCTACAAGTTAAATTCAGTCCAATAGTCAGCAACATTTCATAATCATGAAATTAATCAAGGCATATAGAAATAACAATTTCTTAAGTATGATGACATATACTCATAGTCATGCAACCCCACATAAGGTTTTATTATCTTTGACCACACTTTTTCTGAGCACTCATCCACATACTAATACATGTGGAAACTATCTATATCCCTTCCATCTCTAGCAGAACATACTATAAGGAGCATGTTACTCCAAGCATGTTAGCAAAGAGGTTTCATCCTAGACAAGCTCCATCATGAGATGTTGTGCAGCGCTATAGAATACATACTTATGACATCACATGCCAAACATGAGCCTACTGCTTAAAAGAAAAATGAGTCACATCATAAATAAAACATATGAAATTGAATAAATCATAGTAAGGGATATAGATTCCTCCCTCTTAATCTCGGCTATATGGTATAATCATGTTCTGGAGATGTACTACTCTTAGAGACTTCTTGTCTTTGAGCATCACATCATGCACAATTACGTTGAAAGGTCCTTATGTATTTTTCATTGTATGGGACAAGTAGCTCCCTCTAAGCCTTGACTCCTTTTGAGTTGGTACTTGTTGGGGCTATCTGCCTTACCACTGGTGGAGCCATCTTCTCCTCATGATATGGCTCATCAATACTATATGGATTTGCATCCTGAAAAGTGTCACGGGACCATGTTGGTCTCTTCTCGGTTACTGTAATGAATTTGGGTAGGCCCTTATGGCTCTACTAACTCTTCTTGATGATATGAAGAGTGATCAATTGCACTAGCGGAATTTGATCAGTGATATTTGGAGACTTCTTCTCCTCACAATCAATATCCATATGAGATACTTTGTATCTCACAAAAATACTCTTCTTCATATTCTTCTTCTTTGGTACATAGATGTATACATTTGTGTACACAATTTCTTATCTGGATAGTCTACTCCATGTGTCAAACTAGAGACCATTTAATATATTGTCTCCTACAACTGTCACTATAGCTTCCCTTAGAGTTATCACCTATGACCTGTCTAGAACAAGGACAACAAAGGGGAAAATATTGTACAGGAATAATACTCTTATAATAAAAAAAAAACGACAAAAATAATCACAGTAGCTCCTCCTAAGAGCTATTGCTTGTGACTTGCTTGGAACAAGAGGCAAAATAAAAAATAAAATAATAATAAAACCACTCTTCTAGTGTTGTGATCAATCATTCTTCCATGGTAAGCTCCATGGAATTTATAAAATAGCCAAGATGACCTACCTAGAAGGAAAACAAGAAGTGTCTCCTAGAGGAAATGTTAGTTCATCTCGCAAACAAGTACAATAAGCATTTATATCAATAGTACTTACATGATGCCAAGTATTCATTGTATCTAGTAGTAATAGAACCTTTCAAGGATTGTTTTCACAACTAACACTGTAGCAATTATCAAACTTGATATGTACAAATTGGAAACTTATTAATTTAATCAATCAAACCTGGAACCTAGAGTCTTATCTTCATGAATGATTTTTGTCGATTTTCTTCTAAGTCTCCTTCACTCAATATGAAAAGTATTCTCTTCAACATGTCCCATGTACTTGAGACAATATACTTTCTTGACAGAAATCTGAGTTAGAGAATATAATGCAAATAAACTCTAAAATATCAAGCTTAATCAATCTAATAATTTGACTAAAGTTAGTTTCTAACTTCAATCTTGACTAGAGATTACTACGATAATCATAAATTCAAAAAAAATGCAACTTATATGTTCACAATGCCATAACAGCTAAAGGCATATGAAAACAATCAAACCTGGAGTGTGTTGTTCCTCTGAATGTGTTGGATCTGAGATCCCTATGATTGTAAGAGATCCCTTCTCCTAAAATCACACTCAAAATAGTGATACAATTTAAATATATATGAGTACATACCTTTGGTAGCGTTGGCAGGAAGTGGCACCGTCCGGCAGTGGTAGCAAGAAATGATTAACCTTAAAACTTCAAAGGTTCTCCCACTTGTAATCTAAAGGTAGTTGGAGATGCACCAAAGATTAGTCCCAAAACTTCAAAGACACTTTCAATGCAACTGGAACTCCATGTAAATGTGTTGAACCTTCACATAATAGATCTAGCTAGAAAATACTACACACATTTGTACAGAGAAATTGAGAAAGAAGAAACAAGAGAGGAAGAATGGAAGAATTCTCATTAACCATATTCCGCACTCAAAGAGTGAATAATTTACAATAGATATAGGATGCATGAGTAACTAATGAGCCATGGTGATGGTCTAGAGTAATCTAGACACACACCAACAGTTACAAGAGTAAAATACCACCTAGTCTAGTCTCTCAGGCAGTTACAGGAGTGAACTACCACCTAGCTGAGTTAACTAGTCAACTAGTCTTCAGTTAACTAAATGAACATAGAGTAGTGAGGAGTTAACTCAGGAAATCAAGGGTAATGCATCAGTTTGGTGATGATCCCAAGGAAAGTGTGCATTAGTTAGTGATTATCCCAATGTTGCATGGTGACAAAACCAATGCAACATCTAAACTCAACTCAACTAGTCAAACTGAAGTGTCAACCAAAAGAGAATATTCTACAGGTGGAATATTCTCCCCCAAAATATAGGAGACTAGATAATGACTAATTATGACTAATAAACAAGGAAAAACCTTAGGAAAAATAAATCTTAGGTGTGTGTGAAGTAACTCCAACACCCCCCCTGAACATCACTATGGTGAAAATAAAGAATGGGTCCCGGCTACAAGGCCATGTTAGGTACCCAAATACAAAAGATACACTGAAATAAACGAGGAAAGAGGGAAAACCTCATGGGAAAACCCCTCCCTCAAATTACAATGCATAAAAAAAATAAAAATGAGAAGTAACAAAAAGCAGTTGCTAAGCAACCTTGTCCTTCACTCCAAGAAGACCTCGCAACTCTGCAAGTTTGTGCTCGTTGAAGATTTTTTTGAAGATGTAGATGTCTTCATGGATCTGATGAAGTATATGCATCATTGATATGTCCACACATATCCACTTTCTCTTATTGTAATGAAAAATATCCAAATAAAGTTTGGATAAAACTTTGAAAACCATGTGGTTGTTTCTGGAAAAATGTTGAAATTTTGTTGATTTTAAAACGATCATAACTTCACTTCCCGGACTCCGTTTCGGACATTTTTTTTTTAAATTGGATATTTTCCCGAGAGGAATTCAAATATCCAATTTTATTCTGCAATTTTTTCTCATAAAAATATTAGAATTGAGTCTGATGTGTGCGGCTCCTTTTTTGTCTCTTGAGATGCATGCATGGTGCACGCAAAAGTGTCTGCATGTGACTCCTGAGACGCATGCCATATATCTTCCACGTGAAATTCAGAAAACAAATCTGAAATGGAGTAGACATTGTATTCAATTAATGGAATACAAATTTCTGCAAATACTTTTGTAGAAGACTCTTCATAATAAGAGGCTTGATCTTCTGATGGCTTCTCTTCTGGCTCTATCTTTCCAAACTCCTACATGAAATCTTCACAATCTTCTTTATTCCCAAATAGAACATCCAATCTGATTCATAATTCATTTGGAGTTGATTCTTGTGAGTCATCATATACTTTATGGAGAATTTCAGGAGAAATAAACGAGAGGATCCATCCTATGGCCATATCTTGTCTATTAAGAAAATTATTTTTCTCATCAGCAGAATCAGACTCTACTTCCATTGCCATATTTATTTGGTACAAGCCTCTACATCTGAGAAGAAGAAATTTTTTTGGCTTCCATTCCAAATAGTTATGAGGCGTGAGAAGTATTTCCGGTGAACAATCCATCTTTTTGATGTCATCAATCTTTTGTACCTGCAAAACATTTTGGTGTATCATTTTCTTAGCATTCCATCAGCTCTGATACCATGTAAATGTGTTGAAACTTCACCGAATAGATCTAGCTAGAAAATACTACACACATTTGCAGAGAGAAATTGAGAAAGAAGAAACAAGAGAGAAAGAATGGAAGAATTATCATTAACCGTATTCCACACTCAAAGAGTGAATAATTTACAATATATATAGGATACATGAGTAAATAATGAGACATAGTGATGGTATAGAGTGATATAGACACACACCAATAGTTACGGGAGTAAACTGCCACTTAGTCTAGTCTCTCAGGCAGTTACAGGAGTGAACTGCCACCTAGCTGAGTTAACTAGTCAACTAGTCTTCAGTTAACTGCTGAACATAGAGTAGTAAGGAGTTAACTCAAGAAATCAAGGGTAATGCATCAGTCTGGTGATGATCCCAAGACAAGTGTGCATTAGTTAGTGATTATCCCAATGTTGCATGGTGACAAAACCAATGCAACATCTAAACTCAACTCAACTAGTCAAACTGAAGTGTCAACTGAAAGAGAATATTCTCCAGGTGGAATATTCTCCCCTAAAATATAGGAGATTGGATAATGACTAATTATGACTAATAAAAAAGGAAAAACCTTAGGAAAAATAAATCCTAGGTGTGTGTGAAGTAACTCCAACACTCCAAACCTACGGTTTTATGAGGAAACCCTAATTTCTCAACTTCAAAAATTTGCAGATATGATCTAGGGAAGAGATGCACCCTACATAGGAGACCTTCTTAGTGGGTTCAGTAACTGCTCAACGAGCTTGATAATGGTGTAAACTAAGGATATTCCTTCTAGCGGTTAGATTGATACAAAGGAAATCAACTCTGATACCATGTTGAAATTTTGGTATGCTCATTTAACCATAGACAATGTCACATCATTGTCACCCAACCATAGGCACAAGGCCACCCCCGAGCATCTTAACCTTTACTTAGAATAATTCTGGAAAGCCTACTCCATAACCAACAGATAACCCCTAGCTACTAATTGTAGAAACAACTCAAGACAAGTAGAGCATTCCTTCTCCAAGGGTTGCGCACAAGAGATAGAGTCTCCATATCCACAAAACAAGTACCATACACAACTGCAGTAGTTGCATTTGCTCTAATTTATCATACTTGTTCCATAAGAATATCACTAAGAGTATCACCAATAATATTACCAAGAACCACCAAGAGAATCACCAAGATAGTGTTATAGAGAGACCAATACCCAAGAGATGATCATACGCCCTTATTCCTCCTTGCAGATGCAACTGTAGCTCTCCACAAGAATTGCGCACTTTCTAGCTCACCAAATGAGCTAAAACGTCATGTATTTATATTAATCTGTCTAGTGAATTTTTTGGATGGGCCGACTTGAATTTATGGTAATTATATTTTATGTTTATCTTTTTCCTTTGGAGCCGACTTGTATTTTTGGAAGATAATAATCTAATATTATTATTATTCTAGGTTGAATTGTCTTCTAGGGTTTCCTCACATCTATTTAATGGTTCTCTTGCTTCTGTAATATTCTATTAAAATTCAAAGGTTACACATGGAGGTTAATACCTCCCGTAGCTACCAAAACATCAACAATTTCCACTTCTACTTTTGAATATTCGATCAAACTATTGAATCTCTCAACTGATGCAATTTTTAATAATTTTATTTTTTCTTCGAATTGCTCCTTGGACATAAGAATATAATTTAATATAAATTTTGGGTCTTCAAATTCTCCAGTGATTCTAACAAAATCTAACTCAATCAATTTTAAATATAATTTCCCCCTCTTGACACTTATAGTGTCACAATCAACCAATATTTCCTTTAAACACTTAATTTTGTTTATCCATCATGATTTGAGTTTCTTTATATCGATTGATGAAGGAAAGTCCTCCTCTTTTATTTTACACTCACTCATGCTTGAAAATTTCATAAAAAAAGGTAGAAATGAACCCTTTATAAAACTCCTCATCATTCTCAAGGTCGGCCTGAAGATATTGTCTCAAATTTGTAGTTCTCGATCCCTGAGAAACAAATATATTTTCCAATTCCCATGCTTCAAGAATTAGAGACATTCTCTTTTTAATGTTTTCTCCAACATATATTCTGACAGCAGTGAGGATGTTCAATGCTCCTCTCAATCTTAAGCTAGAATATGGTGTTCCTTCAGAGCTCTTATAGGGATACATTGTAGCAATTAGGCAGGAAAATATGGGTGGGTCATAAAAGTGCTTTCTAATTCTTTGATTCTTTCTTTTAAGGTGGAATTTTCACTTTCCATTCCATCAACACGCATCTTTAAAGCTTCACATGTCGCTTCATGGATTTGTGCAATTTTAGATAGTGGAACTCCATTAAGGTCAAAGTCCAAACTTGATTTTCCTTGAACCTTTTTATTCTTTGAATGAACCTTTTCAAATATCGATTTATTTAAACCTTTGTTGAATAGGGAACTGTGCAAAGTTAGGGATTCTTCCTCAAATATAATTGTTTCCTAAGTAGCTATTTTTGTTGCGACTTCTCTGCTTTCTTGAACTCTTTGTTCTTCATCAGGAAATTTGATATCTTCGATGTTCACATCCGGGTCCATGTCTTCAAGAACAATCTCATCATCAGGTGCACCCTCATTTTATCATTCTTTACTTGTTTGTATTTTTCTTTAACTAGTCATTAGGAGTTTATGAGGATTTCCAAGACTTCCCTTAGGAGGGTTCTAATATCCTCCATCATCGGAATTGTCTAGTAAATATTTCCTTTCTTACTGCATTGTTGGCTAAGATTTTGGTTTTGGTAGGTTGTTTTCTGTGAAATATTAGGAGAATGAGTACTCCTCTCATTAAAAACTCTTTCTCATTGTCTATGTTTATCATTAGTACTAATAAAAGTTTCAATATCACATTCTTGATTTTTTTCAACAAACAGAGCCTGAGGGTTCTGGCTATCACCCTCCTCTTCTCTGATCAGGAATGTATTGGAAAATTAAATACTATAGTGTTAGAGTACTTTTTGGATTAAAACTGTGTCAAAATTTGCGAAACCTCCAACGTTTTGAGTGGAAACTCTACCCATCTTCAGGGACATTAAGCTTCAATGATAAAAAAAGGCTGTTGAGAACTATCATATGATTCATAAACAACTGATTAGGGTAAAACCCTTTGATTTCATATGCTATATTCAACTTAAATTTATCAAATTGCACTAAAAATTCATCAATATTTACAACATTTCTTAATTTTATCTCCCTTATTCTCCAGGGAAAAGGAATAGATCACTTTTTCCTTCTTTCATGGAAGAAACAAACCTAGAATCTGTATTGTCTGCATAATTATACAACAAATATCTTGCCACATAATATGGGAGATAAGAAGGTATTTCCTAAGAACAATAATCTCTGATAATACTAAAGTGTTCCATCACTTCAAAGCTTCCTTTCTTATCCATAAAGGTTGTTGGCTCTAAAGATAATCTCGATGCATTTGACCCAAAAATGAGCTTTTTGGAGGAAAAAAATGCATTGTGTACTTCATATAAATGGCACATAGCCTTCTATTTCCACGAGTATGGGTACCACATCTAGACAAGGTCAATTTTACAATTGAATTGTTTTAATAAATTCAAACCCTTGAAAATGTGACCATAGATGATGGCGAAAATTAAATATGAGGACATGTAGAATTTCCTGTTTTTCTTGAAATTTGATAACTGAAAAGATAATTCTCTGGAGATAATTTTCACCCAATCGAAAATTGATTTCTCATGAATTGAAAAATGCAATATATACAAATCTAGTCAAGGAATGGTAGCAATAGATTCTTGACCAACTACCCTAGCAAATAGACATGCCAACTCTTTATCTCGGTTCTTTAACAAAATAACCTGGATGCTTGACAAATCTTTTGGAATTACTATTGGGTCTTCAAGATATTATTGCAGGAGCTCCCATCCACCATTTCTTGCCTTCAAGAAAGATTTCACTTTGTCACCTTTAAATTTTATTGTTAGCTATGGTATCCTAAGCATTTTCTTGAAAACTGAAGGTGCTAGAGAAATAGGGGACTCTCCTCTGGTTCTTATCGACCTTGTATATGCACCACAGAACTAATTCTTTGGCATCAAAAACCTATGGAACACAACCTTCTAAAGAAATTCCTAATGTCCAAACATAGTTAGAACTTCTCTCTAGAGGAGACAATGTAGAATAATACTTGTATGCTTTGAACCATTGAAAATTTTGATATTCCCATTCAAATGTATTGATGGTATCTCTGTATAAGTTATCGTTTCTTCTAATTGTCATTCTTAATGAAGTTGGCAGATTAATGTACAATACTTTTAGAACGTTAATTCCGAAGTAAACCTTTTTACTATAATATACCTTGAAACTCTTCTTTCAAAGGAATGATTACAAATTAAATTTGAATTGATGAAGAATTGTCTCAAGAATATTGACATTAACAACGACCTTTTAATAATTTAACCATTTGTTATTTTCCATAATATTTTCATTAAATGTACCTCGGGGAGAGTGACAAGATGAGACATGGATTACCACAGGTTGTAGAGGGTTGGATGTGTGTAAAGAAAAATGAAATGGGCATAAACCATCGAACCCATGGTGATATTTTAGAAAATGGATAAATATTATAAATGGATCTTTCAAATGGAGGGTAAGGGGTAAGGAGAACGTAACTGAACTTATCACAGATCCATAGAAAAAAATTGAAAAATGACTAAGTATAAAAGGTGGATTGGTCATACGGAGGAGTGATGGGTATGAAAGAATTGTAAAATGATCATGGACCCTTGGTGAAGCTCAAAAATTGGCTAATTGTTGAAGTATCACAGAGGTAGTGAAGTATGGAAAATAGACTAAGTATGGATAATCAATCATACGTGAGTGTTGCGATGATAATAAGTGGATCAGAGAATTGCTTTAGACCTGTGATGAAGAATTTAAAGAAAAATTCTAAGTATATATGTGAAATGATAATTGTGGAACACGATGGTGCATTTTGGAGGAGGTGAAATTTTGGACAAGAATGAAAATGACTCATGAACCCATGACAAAGAAAAAAAAATTCTAAGTGTGGGAAATATTTATACAAGAGAAACTTTTACAAAGGACTTAGAAAATTTGAGGATCAACACATCCACAATACAATCATTATCATATCCCATTATGAAACAAAACATTACAATGATTTCTTTAAATACATCTCAAAAACAATTTGTTTAGAAAGGTAGGGTTGACTCAAGCATTTTGGAATTCTCAAGTCACAGTTTCAATAGTAAAAACCACTTTTGCTCAATTGTCAAGGAATCAAATTGTGTGCTTAAAACCTCTTCATCAATATTTTTTTAATTATTGGATAGTAAAAACATTTCATAGATATAATCTACAATAACATGGAAAACCACTCTAGTGCCATCATAAGACTTCAACACTCTTTCACTTGGGTTGTAGAGACGTGAGCACATCAGAGAAAACTTAGGGAAATGATAAGTTGTTGAGAGAAATACCTATCCAAGACCATATTCCGAGGTTGGTAAAATATTGAGGGCATATTTGAACTATTGGTAAGATAATTAGAAAATTTTGTAAGTATTATTAATAGTTAATTTAGGTTAAAAAATATTCACATATTTATCATTTAAATGGTCAAACCAGAATTCTAAGAAATGGGTTGTACAGGATTAGTAGGATTTCACCTTAGGGCCATGGTTTCATTCAAATAATATATATGGTTACATAGTGACAGACTGAATAATTGAATAATAAAAAGAAGATGGTAGTACCCATTTTGCATAAAATTTCAAAAAGTTGATTTTGGGTTTGGTTTCATCATGAACTCGAGCTGTAATACAATCTTTTTTTACAAGTTAGTTTTACTCGTCTATATGTGAGAAAAAAAAATGACCACCTTTATTTAATATTTGTCTGGGTTACATATTAAAATGGATTTTCATAATCTAACACCTTTCAATTTCTTATTAGATTTCAAACGAATTGGTATACAGATCATTAATCTTTAACCTACCACATTTACTGCTAAGCTATTTGACATGAAACTGATAGGTAGTTTGGGGAAGCTTCATTGGTGGTTTTGTAACGATACCTTTGTGCTCCACAATTGGTAGTAAATCTCCATGTGTATTCAATCAGTTTCTAGTTTGTGGAGGCAAAGGACAACTTTAAAATCCTATATGTTTATACTCTACAATTAATCTCAACCATTTATATACACAAACCTACATTATCTGATCTAGCACCCAATTTATTTGACAAAGTCAATTACATTATGAATTTTAATCATGTGTGCAATGTATTTGAAATTCATTGAATATTTGTTTACCTATGATTGGTTAGAAAATATCTTCTAAACATAATTAATATTTTTCGTCACCTCATTTACTCATGATTTTCATCAAAAAATATTTTCAACTAAAATTTAAATTGCATTTGGATATTAATCATGTTAATACCTTCATTTATTTCAATAAAAAAAAAATGTTTAAAAAATAGTCATCAATTGATCTAAAATCAATCGAAGTTACAACATAGAGGCTATAGATTCACTAGCTCCCAATCTTAGCAATATATTTGAAACATATTTGGCATAAGAAAATAGTAAGTGAAAATCATCAATCTAAAACAATTCTACAAAAATTGGTAGTCCTCATCAAATGTATTGGTAAAAAGGGCATGACCAATAGGAAATAAAAAATATTATTGGGTTCGTAAATTGTAGCTTATTGCAAATTTTTCTAGCAAACATGGGAGGATACTTGAATAGAAGAGAACCCACATACATAGATTAAATCCACAGTAGCCCTGAAGTTTTGCACATATTTCAGCAAGTAGGATTGATGGTATTTTTTATAGACTCATTGATGTAGTTTCTATAGAGTTCACTCACTAGATGCATGAGAATGTTGTTGCAGTTTGAGGATTGCTAATGAAATTCGCATAAGAGGAAATCACTAGATTAATAAGTCTTTATACAATAGGAGAGATGGTTTAAAGGAAAAATAGAATCCCATGACACTAAGAGGATCTTCCTATATGCTAGAAAAATAATTACATGTACATGAAATGGGGTGAAGAGAGAGACGTTATTGAATCCATGGGACTAAGTAGGTCTACACATTATGACTGATATCACCTATGAAGGAAAGAACAACATAACGTTGGCCTATCATTTCAATCTTATGGAGGATATGATACATTTTAAATTCACCAGCATTCCATACTACTTGACGAGATCACTTCAAAATATGGCTACATAATTTAAATCAAAAAGACAAGTTGTTGTAGTGCATCATGGATTAATCAATCTACTTATTGAATATTCTTAGTGGATAAGAAAACCAAACATCAAGTTGGATAACTTCATCAATAGACTAGCCAGTAAATACAACATCAATATTGGATGCTAGAAAAACTCCATGTGATACAGACCCATGTGCCAAGCCTAGTAGTAGCATAATGCAAAGAAGGAGCATAATAATATTTCCCTAACCTACTCAAGAAAGGAATTGAAAATTATTATGGATAAAGTTCATATTGAGAATCCAAAACCTATTCTTGATTCTCTACAGTAGGAGGAGCATGCTACTTCATCAAGGACTCCATTCTTTAAGGAGAAACAAGATAGTAGCAACCATGTTGCTAAAAGAGTAGCTATAAGAATGAGGATATCCAATTCAAGAAGGTTGCGGAAAAGGAATATGAATCTTGATGTGACCACATATTTGGTTGAATATTTGATGAGAAAATTGCATATTTCTTAGGGTGAAACAACCAAGTGGAAGAGTGAAGTTGACTCAAGAGGGGAGGACATCATTTTTGTCCTTAAATACCAATAAGTAATTTCTCATTTAAAAGAAAAAAAAATTCACCTCATTTAAGTATGCTAAGAATTTAGAATCCCTCATAAATGAAAATCCCAAGTTAAAATTTGATATATTGAAACAAATAAAATAAACTTATAGAAAAATATGAGGAATTAGTAAGATTAACAAATGTAAGTGAAGAGATTGTCTAGAATAGTGATGAAATGCTAGCCTTTAATCCACCTTCCAAATTCTATGCTATATACCTAAAAGAGTAGAGGCGTAAATTTTAGATTAAGTGTTGTGTCTCTTAGATGAAAATATATTCCTTGGATATTCCATGAACTATATTTTGACCTTAGCTTGAAAATAAGAAACCTCCTCTATGAATGCTACCTGCACAATTATTCCCTTTAATAGAAGTTAAGGTGGTGATAAAACCCCTATGTTGGGATATCAAGCTTATGGAATTCATGTCCTAGTTGTAAAATGAAACCACTAGGTTCATATCTATAGAAAATTGTAAGGATGAGGATATGATAATAGATTTGAAGGTAAGAGGAGAAGGTTCCAAACCGAGTGAGGTTTGGAAGAATCAAGTACAATTTATAGTGGATTCAGGTTCCTTCTCAACACTGTAAATAAGGAAACCATAGGTTTCTACACTCCATAGAACACTCATCAACACCTCCATAAATGAAGTTCTGAGTGGAGACATGAGATGGTAAGAATTAAAAAAGGACCTATATAAAAGAGAACCACACTCATTGTCAAGGATCAAGAAAACTCTCTAAAGGCCTAGATTCTATATTAAGGGATTCAAGAGGATCACCTTCTACTAGATTGGATTGAAGTATAGGTCATCCCTCCTAATACTCCCCATTTCATATTTTATACATTTTGGAGAACTTGATATTGATGTTGAAAAGTCAATATGAAAGGGAAATATCAAGTTTTCAGGTTATTCCTAAAGGAAATTAATGTCCTAGTTGTAAAATGAAACCACTAGGTTCATATCTATAGAAAATTGTAAGGCTAAGGATATGATAATAGATTTGAAGGTAATAGTAGAAGGCATCAAATCGAGTGAGTTTTGGAAGAATCAAGTACAAGTTATAGTGGATTCAGGTTCCTTCTCATCACTATAAATAAGAAAACTGGAGGTTGCTACACTCCATAGAACACTCATCAACACCTCCATAAATCAAGTGATAAGGAGTGTAGACATGAGATGGTAAGAAGTAAAAATGGACCTATAGAAAAGAGAGCCACACTCATCGCCATGGCTCAAGACAAAAATATAAAGGTGTAGATTGTATATTAAGGGCTTCAAGAAGATCACCTTCTACTAGATTGGATTGAAGTATAGGTCATCCCTACTAATACTTTCCATTTCATATTTTATACATTTCAGAGAACTTGATATTAATGCTTAAAAGTCAATATGAAAGGGAAATATCAAGTTTTCAAGCTATTGTCCAAAGGAAATTGAAACTTATCACATGGCCTATGACCTTAAAGATGAATTTTTTATAGCATGGAAGCTAGTAGAATAATATGTATCTCAATGAGTATAAATGGTACTCTTCTCAACTAGAGTAAGTAGCACTCCACTAATCTTCTCAAACTTAACGACAATAGTAGAAGGGGAATCATCGAAAGTTGTAGCATCAAAGGAAGAAATAGAAGACTAGAAGGAGAGAAAGAAGTTGGTGAAAGCACAATGTTACCACAAAATCTATCACCTTTGTGAAAATCCTTTCACAAGGGGCAAGACAAGTGGAACATTGGAAGTGTTTCCATTGTCACCTTAGCAAAACACTTCCCTCATTTTAGTGAAGGATGGATCCAACACAAGGGAGGCTTCTCTAGCAACCTCAAGAAATCCTATAGAAAGAAAGGATCAAGTCTACAGCCTCCTATATTGGTTATTCAAATACACCACCACTAGATTCAAGGTATTAACGTAAATACAAGGTGGTTAAATGAAGCAATTTCCATATTTGTATATGTGAAGTATCTTCGTAAATTAATGATACTAAGCAAGTCAAAATAAGTCAAACAGATACCCCAAACACTACAAATCAATATAAAATCTGTTGGTCTCCACTTTTGGAATATTTTCCACTACACAAATGCATTCATCATAATATATTTTTCTCGCAGTTCGTCGATACTACATGCCTAATTGCACCATAAATCTTAATTAAACACTATTAGTTGTCATTATATCTAGTGTGGTTAATACATCATATTTTCTACATTTTTAGTGATTAAAAATGATTTTACTCATGCTTTATTGATGGTGGTTTTTTATCAAATTTCTATTTTTTCACTTGGTTATGCTCCTGCACTATTCCTGCACTAGACGTCATCTGGTACCCACATTGGAAGTCATTCGGTACCTACACCAGAACATTCAAGAAGTCATCTGGTACATGCACTAGAACATTCTAGAAACCATATGGTACCTGCATCAAAATTCATCTAGTACCTATACCTGAAAATAGACATACAGTACTAGCATCCCACAGTCATCTGATACCAACATAGTCATCTAGTACCAGCACCCTACAAGCATCCAGTACTAGATTATAGTTCGAAATATTAGCACGCTTCTAGAGGAAAATTGGGGACATGGGTTTTATATAGAGCAACATCAAAATTTGAAAAAGTGTGTCAGAATTCACCTAGATCGTATGTGTGGACCTCTAGCTCAAGGGGAACGATTCTGTAAAAAATAGTAAAAATCTCAAACTGTCAATTTGTGCCTTGATTTACATGCATATGAAAGGATATATCGAAATTATAAGATATGGGTTTTGTCCAGAAGGTGGAAAATTGAGTAATTCTCAAGAGATTTTTAAAAATTTGGAATGGTTCATGATTTATGGGGGGATCTTTAACTCGAACTTTCCCAAATCACAGTAAAACCCAGATTTTTTGTAATTTGTTCTAAAATGGTCAAAATTGGTTTTTTGATTTCGAGGGTTTGATCCTATCCTCTTCTCAGCTAATTTCATTTATAAATAATGTTCAAAGGTTTGAGATATAGTTCAATTTTAAGAAGAGAAATCAAAATGTTAATGTGAGAAGTGAGTGTCATTGCTTTGTAAACAATTTTTTTTTAAATTAATAGACCGTTGATGAGATTTTGGTGCATCTTCTTGGCTTGATCTGACCTTTCTCAGCAGTGTTGGCCACCTGGGAAGGGCCCCTCAATGTGGATAAGCATTGTTATGTTTCCTTTATTTAATTTTAGTCCATTGTATTTTTATTTTATTGTATGGTGTGATTTCTAACTAGTTTTATGTTTAATTGCAATTTTGGTTTTTATTCAATATTAATAATACTCAAGATTAATTCTTCATATGTATGCAACTTCATTCAAATTTTATAACACCACTCTGTTGTTTTAAACAATTGAAGTTTTTTTTGGCTCCTTTGAACATTTTGACACATGATTCATGTGGCAATTATATAATACATTCCAGCATTGTCTTGGCGCCAATAATCTTGTTTGTATAAACAGTATGTTTGTGGTATCATTGCTTGAGGAGATGATCAGTATTTGCACCTCTGTCATATGAAAAAAATCTGCTCTCAGTAACATCTATAAAGTCACTTGAACATTGGATCTGATCCCTGCTCATGAGATTTGGAACACATTGTGTATGTCATTTATTTTTATTGAATCTTCCTTCTTGAAACAAAACAATACAATATATCATAGGACTGATATATTTACTGTTATTTGTGGATTAATGTTGGTGCATGGATTAATAAGTCTAGCATGTTCAAGTTTTATACTTTGAGTTCAATAATGATCATTGTTGACATTTATTTGTCTTATTATCACAAACATATAATATACGCACCTTGAAGCCTGATGTAATCATGTGATTCTTAAATATTGTTGCATGCACTGATATGCAGAGTATGTTGGCATCCATTGAATACATAGCACATCTCTTTTTGTCTATCTGTTTTCATAGATCATTGTTAAACATTCAGTAGTGTAGAGGTCCATTGTTTTATTACATAGATTTCATTATTGTTGTTGTACCCATTTGAAGAATTATCTTGGAGTTTTAGTTTCATTTGTTTACAAGTCATTTTCAGATTTCCTTCATTGTCTTTTAATCTGTTTTTCTTTGATTTAGTTTTCTTATAGCTTAGATAACCACTACTGGAATCCATTGAAGGAAAATAATCTTAAGTTAGCTACTCATGATTAATCACACGAACATCACCTGAGTGCATGAAATACTATGATCTAAGACTTTATAGCACTAAGTTATTCCTATGTCTCAGTGATGAATCCTTAGTGTTATTTTCCTACAGCTTGTTTTTCTTTAAATTGCTCTGTTTTTTCATATTTTCATCGGCCTTAGGATAGTTAGCTCTGATCCTTCATTTTTTGTGCTTGCACCTCTAAGTTTATGACTCCCTGGTTGACAATTTAATGTTGGGAATTAATATTGCATATATTTAGTCCCACAAAATCTATCGCTAATATAAAACTTTTATTCAAGATGATTACTTCAGTAATATATCAATTTACAATAGCATAAATAAACATCCCTTTAAACAATTTAAACATGCAACATAATTGTGGATGAGAATCATGAACTAAACTAGGGTTTAGTAAACAAATACTTATTGAAATGATATATTAATATAACAAATCTAAGAATG
>WSFP011410988.1:0-24601 GCA_009831015.1 Picea engelmannii
GCTAAATGAAAAGGGAAAGGCGGAAGGATTAGAAAACATTCCAGTAATACAAGAGTTTGAAAACATGTTTCCATAAGAGTTACCAGGTTTGTCGCTCGAAAGAGAGTTGGAGTTTACAATTGACTTAAAACCTGGAACTGAACCTATAGAAAGAACACCATATCGTATGTCGCGCCTAAGTTACAGGAGTTTAAAATTCAATTGAAGGAATTGTTTGACATGGGACTTATACATCCAAGTGTGTCACCTTGGGGTGCACGATTTATTTTCGTAAGAAAGAAGGATGGATTGTGGAGACTTTGTATTGACTATTGTCAATTGAACAAAGTGACGATCAAGAACCAGTATCCATTTCCAATAATAGATGATTTGTTTGATCAAATGAAAGGAGTGATGGTGTATTCGAATATTGACTTGACATCAATATATCACCAATTATGGATTAAAGAGGAAGAAATCCCTAATACCACATTTAAGACAAGGTTCAGACACTATGAGTTTACAGTTTTACCGTTCAGACTGACGAACGCCCTGTGAGTATTCATGAGCTTGATGAATGGGGTGTTCCATGACTACTTGGACAAGTTTTTTCAAGTATTAATTGATGAAATATTGATTTATTCTCGTATGAAAGAAGAGCATGATGAACATTTAAGATTGGTASTACAATGTCTATGAGAAAACAAATTATATGGGAAACTGTTGAAATGTTATTTTTACCAATCAAAGATTCATTACTTAGGGAATATCATATTTGGTGAAGGTATCATTGTGGATCCAACAAAATTAGAGGATATTATGGAATGGCCTGCACCAAAAAACGTACAAGAAGCACACAACTTTATGGGTTTAGCAGGATATTACCAATGGTTCGTTGAAGGTTTTCGAAGATAACAAATACAATCACAAAATTTCTGAAGAAAAACAAGAAGTTTGTATGGACTAAGAAATGCATGAAAGAATTTCAAAGGATCAAGGAGTTGTTGATGACAACGGCGATACTGAAAGTCCCTAACATGGACAAGGAATTCTTGGTATGCATGGACGCATCCAAGGAAGGTTTAGGCGGATGTTTGATGCAAGACAGTTGAGTAATTGCTTACATTTCAAGGAAATTGAGAAAGCATGAGGATAACTAAGTAATGCATGACTTGGATTTATTGGAAATTATATATTCCTTGAGAGTTTGGATACGCTATCTGATTGGACGAAAAATCGAATTAAAGACAAATCACTATGGATTGTAGCATATATTCACACAGAGTGACTTGAACGCGCGAAAAAGACATTGATCAGAATTACTTAGCGAATACAATTTTGAGATTAATTACATTAAACGAATGATGAACAGAGTGGTAGATGTGTTGATTTGGAGACCACGCATATTCTCGGTAATACCTCTCAAGACGAATATTCGAGAAAAGATTCTAGTGTTATAGATAAACGTCGATTAGTACAAAGAGGTTAAGGAAAATCTTGAACAAGATACCATGGTGGTTCCAAAGTTTGAAGGCTAAGCATTGGACAATGATGGATTGATGACGTATAAAAACAAGATTCATGTATCACCTAATGACGAATTAAGAAGTTTGATCTTAATTGAATCGCATCACGAAGTGTACATGGCTCATCCAGAAGTCACAAAGATGAAGGAAAACCTTAAGCCTTTATTATTTTGGAAGGGAATGAAAGCAAACATAGTTAGTTACACGAAAAGATGTCTAGAATGTCAGCAAGTGAAAGTTGAACATAGACATCCGGTAGGATTACTACAGACACGTGTCATTCTATAATCAAAATGGGAGGTCATTTCGATGGACTTTATAGTTGGATTTCCACTGACGGTAAGGAGACATGACTCAATTTTTGTGGTAGTTGACACTTTGACGAAGAATGCACATTTTATTCATGTATGTACAACGTATTAGGTGACAGACATAGCTAGAGTTTTTGTCAACAATATTGTAATGTTACATGGTGTACTAAAAAGGATCATATCCAATCGAGGATGAGTGTTTACAGGACGATTTTGGACCAGTTTCCAAGAGGCTTTTGGAACACAAATGAACTTTAGTACATCATATAACCCTGAGATAGATGGGAAGATAGTAAGAACGAACCACATTTGGAAGATATGTTGCGTATATATGTAATGGACCAACATAAACGTTGGGAAGAATTATTGCCAGTAGTAGAGTTTTCATACAACAACAGTTATCAAAGTATCGTTAAGATGACAACGTTTGAGTTTCTTTATGGGTGACCATGCCAGATGACATTGAGTTGGGATCGACTTGAGGATAGAGTCTTGGTAGGACCAGAAGTGATCCATGAAATGGAATAAAAAATGCATTCACTAAGACAGAGGATTAAAGAAGTGAAATATCGAAAGAAGCGTTACACTTATGTGCATCATGTTGATCGCAGTTATGAAGTTGGCGACCGAGTTTTCTTGTGGGTGAAACCGCACAAGAGTTCGATCAAGTTTGGAAATGGTGCTAAACTCTCTCCTAGGTTTGTGGGACCTTTCAAAGTTGTGGAAAAGAAAGGACCTGTGGCTTATCGATTAGCCTTGCCTGATTCTTTGAGGCATATGCATGATGTTTTTCATGTATCTGTTTTAAGACATTACGTGTGTGATCCTACACATGTGATTGACATGATTTATTTGCAGGTGTCAGACGAGGGTGCTCTCACGACGGAGTCAATCCGCATTCTTGACCATCGTATTCGACAACTACAACATCGAATAGTCGATCACATCAAGTTCCTGTGGGACAATTATAGTCCACACTTGAATACTTGGGAGGACACATATGATATGCGTCAACAATTTCCTTACTTGTTTGATAGATTAGACATATATATCTTTTCAAATACTTTTTACTGCATTTTATATACTATACAACTTCAGGATGAAGTTTAAAACAAGAGGGGGTGTATGTAACATCCATCTCTACCGAGCACATGTTGTCGACTTATTCATTCAGGACACTTGCATGCAAGTGATCTGGTTATAGTACAATGTTATTTGTTTTGACTATGAATTTTACATAATGATGTTGATGGGTTGTGAATTATTGTTACTTGATATATGTATTGACAGATGCTATTGACGAGTTTACCTGAGTGTGTAGGACACATGACAAATTATAGATGTTGATGGCATCAATGGACCTCCTTGGACTCCATATTGAGTCAGGGAGTGGATTGTATTGGTTTGACTATTGAATTTTATGCACATGTGACATATGATTGGTTATAGTATGATTTTGTATATGGATCATTGACAATGTTTTTTCAATGGATGTAGGATGACGATGCTTGCTAATATGACTCACATAAGGAGTAAAGTTTCCATCCAAATGAAACCAGACATTGAGGGAGAGGTGTGGTAGAGTCCCTGACACAACCTACTAGCACTCTCGATGTGGCTCGAATTGTAGGTTAACGATTACCTAGTTTGAGAGATCCATGATGTCGTGAGGGAGGACTGAGATAGTTGCTCACGAAGATTTCTAAAGGGCATGCAATAAGCTAGAGTCCTTATTTCTTAGAATTCCTTAGTGTCTCAGAAGGTCTATCGAGTGGAGTGTTGACTCCAAGGGTTGGAAAAACTATCAAAATGAGTCAAAACGTGAGTGGCACCCTTGGAGCATGAGAGTGCGTCTTCAAGGGAACGTCGTGTAATTTAAAAACTTAAGTCAATGAATCTAGGTGGCCTAGAAAACAATGAATTGATTTGACATTGTCGGATTTAAAATAATTATTTAATGAGTAATTTTATTAATTATAAATCCCCATAAAAGTCTAAGACTATTCTAAGACAAATCCTAAGTCCAAGTTTAGTTAGGGGACTAAAAAAAATGTTAAATAAAATAAATATTAGAGATAAATCAATCTAAAGAAAAATTGAGATAAATCTGAAGATTTGATATAATGCACATGTGTGCAAGAAAATACTAAAATGGAATTTTAAAATAAGAAAGAAATAAAGTATGAGAGAATAGGTGTACACATATAATTGTATCCAGAGTCTAGCTACCACTAGTCTAACTAGAAGAAGACTCATATTTTAACTCTAATTAAGATTTAGTAAGGAGATAATGATTAAATGAGAATCTGGGAAATAAAGAGACAACTAAGAGAGATTTAAGGAACACATTTGGGAAATGTGAGGGAAATTGAATTTTCATTAAAATAAAATATGTAATTACTTATGCAACTTGGGGAGAGGGTGACAAGTGTGAGGGCAAATAATCCTAATTTATTTAATTAAAAAAAAAAAATTTGCATGTGACATGTGTCAGTAAGGAAATTCCTATAAAGCAAATGGTCTAGATGGGAAAGGGGAACACTGGTTATCGGTAAAGTTATGTTGCCAAAATCATTTTGACTAGTTTGACTTATGAGAGTTGGGATACCAATATTGATATAGAGTGGTGGCTCTACCTTACAAGGAAATCTTGGAGCTAGAGTATTTTTGGTGTGTGTGTCCTTGGTCCCTTTGTGGCTCAGGGGGATAAAGGGGGAAGAAGAGTACCCTTAGCGTTGGCTGGGTGGTACCGATGAAGTCTCTGTGATTAGCAAGCGAGAGGAAGGAAGGAGCGCCATTTGCTGAAGAACATCTTCGACTTCGTCGTCTTCAGTTACAATACTCTTATTTGATTTTTGTAATTTTAATCAGTTAAAATTGTATATACAATCTCTGGAAATATTCTCGTAATTGTATTTTTATTTTTGATATCGAATTGGCAAGTTCTTGTTTGGTTTTGTGTAATAAAAGAATTTCTGGAATGTCATGCCATTTCAATTTCTCAATTGAGTATTTGGAATTTGTGTTAGCTATATTTTCATTTTCCAATCTATTTTATTCTACTTGTTCACTGTTAGATGGATTAATAGTGGAGAAAGTTAGAAATTTTATCTGCAGCTAGTTTTTTTTAATCCATACATGATTTATTCTTGATTGTTGCCACTGATTGGTAGTTCATATTTTTAGTTTAAATTAGATTTGTAATTATATTAAGATTTTTACTTGTGTAATAGAGTTTTAGAAAACCACTGTAATGGTGTTGCATTTAAAATCTGAAATGACAAGTTCTTAATAGTTTTGTGAATCATAGTGAGCAAATTTATGAATATTATTGTCATTTCAAATTCTCAAAATAAGCAATCGATATTGTTAATATGTGTATGTACACATTTCGAATTTTGAGGTCGTTGTATTGATTATCATTACATAATTTTTAATTTAAATTTTCTCTACGCCCTTGATTTTTCCAACAAAGATGATAGTCGATTATTCCTTTTTTTTCGAAATTGGTTATTGATTGTGCATGGAACATTGGAATTCGATGGAAAATTTCTAAATAACGAAATTCCTACATAATGAACCTCCAATAATGCGTTCCTCACTATCTTCAAATTTATTAGTTGTTGTTCTACGTGAGTAAATCAATTTCTATTGGAAAAGGGATTGTGATGTGACTACTACCCCATATTTTGAATAACCCAGAAATTTACCAACTAAGTGTGTGATTCCTCTTTCGTTGTCTTGAATTTTTAAAAATTATGCTTGTTAGATTTTAATTCGGAAACGCATTTGGGGCTACAACAAATAATTGACATTCTTGAGTGCCTCTTTAATTAATTTATTGTCCTTCCTTGAAGCTTAACCATTATCGAATTTTGATTTGCTACCTGTAAATTTCAATTCGAAATTATCATAAATTTAGTTTTGTTTCAAGGTCTGGAACAGGGGTCGGATCAGGTGCCAGAACCAGGGTTGGATTAGGTTCCATATGGAAATGTCTCTCTTGAAAATAACAGTTTTAATTAACATGTTCGTGTCTAATTTTCCCATTCCATTTAACTGATTTTTGTATTGATTTTCCTCGTTTTAAAACAACGGTAACATTCGTAAAGTTAACACTAAGAAGGGTGAGTTTTGTAATTGTTTGATTGGCTTGGAATATATACATTCGCTCATATTTTACCTGTCGCTGCAACTTCTTGACAATTGTTTGCATCAAATTTATTGTCCCTTCCTCTAAGACTATACAATTAATAAAAACGTTTTTGTTGCTCATTGAAATTATCAGAAATTAGTGTCGGATTAAGGTCTGGATTGAGTGTTGGACAAAGGTCTAGAACGAATGTCGGATTGTTCTACACACTAGATCAGGGGCTGGGATCAATTCTGAAACTCCTTCTTTTGTTTATTTACTTGGAGATGTAATTTATCATCTGAATATCTTTTAATTGTTAAACATAAGATTGGTCTTCCCTTAACTTTTTTAATGATTTTTTAAGATAGAAATTGCATTCCTATATATGGTTGATGTAACTACATGTCGTTACAACAACAAAAGCGTCATACAACAAGGATTTTTTTTTTTTTTTGGCGTTAGGAATTACACATCACAATTAATAACAACATCATTGACAAATCATCCATTATATTAATGAAACAATAATAACATAATATCATTCATTGCGACATAAATCTGAAACATTATTGCCATGAATAATGATACACATATCGACGCATTAACACAAATAAATATCAGGCCATAATCATTGCATTCACAAATTAAGTGATGACGTGTGAACAATACGAATCATAAAGCTCCCAACTCCTTTCATCGGGATAATCATCAAAGAACACCACGATAACATGAGAGAACATAACGCTAACTTAAGGAGCATAAAGATAATCATGACATAAAATACTACCCGCCCAACCTACCCTGCAAGGTTAAGACCTCCAGGACACAAAAGCAACATTCAAGCCCAGTTTCCAATTGATTTTAACCATTTAAGGTCTAAAGGCTTGCGACTGTTCCGAGGAACAAGGAGGTGTCTACATCCCACTAACACAACCAATCCAAGCAACTAGCTAAATCAACAAATTCTATGATCATCGATCACATCAATCCATCAATCCTAAACATCAATTAATCAAGGCACAAGGGTAATTATTCACATAACACATAATAGGACATATTAGATTGAAGGTGCAAGCATTTTCAGCTATTTTCGAGGCGCAAGACCTAGACACAAAATGCAGTCATTTGTCATAATAAATTTTCATTAGGCGCTAGAAGATCAATATCTAAGACCATCATTTATTACATAAAATGCATTTGCTCAAAAAGTCTAAAATCTAAAACCATCTTTTATTACATAAAAACCATTGCGCAAGAAGTCTAAATCCATAACTATCATTATGACATAAAATCCATTGCAAGAGAAGTTTAAAAACTAAACCATCATACATAAGTATCCATCATTTCAATCATTTAAAAAAAACTTATTAAAAACAAATAGAATCATACCCAAATATCCATTAATTAAATCATTTTAAAAGAACTCGTTATAACAAATGGAATCATGCCCAAATATCCATTAATTAAATCATTTTAAAGTAACTCATAAAAAACAAATGGAATCATACTCTAATATCCATTAATTAAATCATTTTAAAATAACTCATTAAAAACAAATGGAATCAAAGTCAAATATCTATTAATTAAATAATTTTAAAATAACTCAATTATAAACTAATGGAATCATACTCAAATATCCATTAATTAATCATTTAAAAGGACTCATTATGAACTAATGGAATCACCCTAATTATCCATTAATTAAATCATTTAAGAAAAAGGGCTGCTTTAAAAACTAAAGGGAATCACACCTAAACAATCACCATTTAATCATTAAAAAGAAGATCGTTTATACATGGATTAACTAGATACTTCACACACAAAAATGCATTTATACAAGTTCTAACTACCACTCACAAACCTAAAAGATGAAGACTATAGAATCCAAGCAAAGGGGTGATGCCCCTAAGATTTAAAAGTAAACCAAGGATGGGATCGAGGCCCTAAATTCAGCTTTATCGAGGAACTTCCAGCCATGTTCCCTCATAGGGAAAGCTACTGCCAACTCCTCACTCAACTCAACCCAACCCAAGGAGCAAGAAAAGAGAGTCCACGGGTTAGCATCTCAAGCCTACACAACAACAAAGGTAAGGTGCCAAAAGAGGAAATTGCGCTGGGTAATCCCGACCAAAATAGGTAGAGATAAAATTTAGGGAAGGGTCAACTATATTTAAGGATACGTAGCCCCCTTTATAAGGAATAACATTGATATTGTGAAGAAAGAAAGCGCTTAGCTAACAAGAGTATTACTAAGTTAAACTCTCGCTGAGCAAGGGAAGGGGACAAGCTCACCTCTCAAAACACGGGAAAAACAGTTTTGAGCAATTAGAATAATGAATATTTAATATTTTTCCAGGTAAATGATTGAATAATCAATTAAAAAAAATAATGAATAAAGAATAATTTTCTAGGTAAATAAATAATTTTAAGAATAAAGAATAATGAATAATGAATAATTTTCTAGGTAAATAAATAATTTTTTAAGAGATTGAATGAACCAGGTAAATGATTCTACACCTTTTTCCTTAAAAGAATTATTTTGCGTTGATAATTAGACATAAGTGTCACCATATTATCAAAGTTTTTATCCCAAGTTACCCTTTTGAATGCTCATAAGTGTCACTTACTTTCAATGTTTTCCTTTTGGAACAGATAAAAATATTAACTCTATACCACTCTAATTTCGTATTTGGAAACTTGTGGACAGGTGTGGGCTATGGCTCCTCGACTAAAGGCCATTCACCCATAAAAGATACTTTGGTTTCCATTATGAACCTTAACTATGGATGAAGAAAGGATACCACAGTCTCTTCTATAAATTAGTTTGAAAGGATACCAGTCTTTTCTTTTTGTTGGAGTTTAAAATACGAGAGAGTTATTTCTCATGTATAATGGAGGGGCTTTTACTACTGAAAATCTCATGGAGTCCGTCAAACAATTCTAACTCTGTTAACTTATTTTATATTCGATGTTAAATTATTTTATAAAAGAATTTCCTATTTCTTTTTTCGATGGTGATGTGGCTGGCTCCAACCTCTATTTGCCAATATTTTTGTTTTTTTCGTTAAAGAGGGTTACAAAAACTACACGTTTTGTTTCTATTGCTTAAAATTATTGTTATTCTCTTCAATGAACAATACTCCTAACCTTCTATTTATGTTCAAATATATAAGCATGGTAACGACATTGTCATTTAGTAATTTATTTTGTTTATTATATATATATTGATTCCTCTCTGCATATTATAGAGTTCCATTACAATAATAGTTTTACAGTCCTTGCATATAGCTAGTTAAGCTATAAATATTATTTCCTTCTTCTTCTACGATTCTGTCTAACTTTCTGTACTGGTTATGAATAAAATCATTTGCCTCGTGTTCTATGATTTTGTCTAAATTTTTGTACCGGTTATGAATAAAATAATTTCCTTCTGTTCTACGATTGTGTTTAACTTTCAACAATGGTTATGGATAAAACAGTTTTCCTATAACAGTTGTATAATAGAATGATATTATGGAACATCAATATTTTATCCATAAATTTCCATTTGATCAATAAATAAAATACAAATAAAATATCCACAATTTATATCTTTGTACTAAATTAATCAAATAAATTATCCATATAATATTGAAGAAACAATATTCAATCTCGAACAGAGTGGAAGAAAAAAAATAAATTAAAAACTTGTAACTGAAATTTCCTTAGGGGAAACAAGCGTAAAGTGGGTTGTTCCTCCCAACCTTAGATCAGATCTGCCACATGTGCCCACTTTGTCACCCCCGAGCTAAATCCTGATCCAAAACCAACCAAGTGACTTCTTTCATAGTACATGGTTCCAATCTTTACGTGAATATTTCCTCTGTCATTTCAATATCACTCGTATTTCTCATCGGATCTAGATTGACATCCCATTCTCTTGTTTTTCTTTCTTTTTAATATTTTCCTAGGCCTTTGACACTTGTATGAGCCTCCTTCTCATTGACCACCTGTCAAATTGATTTTGTGTTCATTAGCCACCTATCAATATGATTATTACACGATATGATTATTACACGTGTTCCTAAAAACCTTATATCTTGTCTCACTTCTATTGAGTTAACTCAACCAATGTTCACCACTTGTCCCCCTTCTGTTGTCACTTGGTGGTTTTCTTTGGATCCATGGATTTCCTCTTCTAACAGTCCCACCCCACGTGTGTTTCCTCTTTCTCTTTTATTAATAAAATAATAAAAATAAAACAATTTGAGTTAGATTATTAGGATCAATAACGTGTTGTTTAACAAAAAGAATAAAAATAAAATAATAAGTTTAAAATTCTGAATTTTAGGGTATCACAACTAGGTGGTAGTGTCATAGATTATGTGATATTTGATATCTATGTTTCCAATCAAATAGTGACTTTGACCTTTTAAATGACCATGAACCCGAATATGATCATAGACCTGTAACCCTAACTCTAAACGTTATCATGCATATTAGTGCCATTGAAGAGAATTCTAATAATAAAAGGCAATTGCTTTTTGACAAAATTAAAATTGACATTTTCTTAAAGGATTTAAATAGTGAATTACATTTCCTAAATTATACGGACAACATTGAAGACCTCTATCATAATTTTACAACAACCCTTTCCACTTCTATTAACAAGTTCTCTTTCGAGGTGTCCTATAAAAAGAATAATAGAACGACGAACCCTCGGTGTGACAAAGAATGTAAAATTGCTAGGGAATCCATTAGGGATGCTTCTAATGATTCCTTGAAAATCAATAAGATCAATATGTACAAACCCCTAATTAAAAGGAAAAAAAAAAGGTACTATATCAATAAAAGGCAAGTGCAAACTTCACAACTATCTAAGCTTGATCCTAAGAAGTTTTGGAGGAAAATTCTAATACACAATACTAAAGAAAATAATATGATTCCCTTAAAGGACTGGAATTCCTACCTTAAAATTCTTTACAAGTTCCCTAATTCCATGGACACCATTCCTATTGTCCCTACAGAGGATGCATTTTTTTCTTTGGATGACATAGAGTTCAGGGTTAAGCAACTTGCAAATGTGAAAGCTAAGGACATTGAAGGTTAACAAGATGAAATTTTTAAAATTGGAGGGCATATCCTCATCCATCACATACACAAGCTCTTTAATTTAGCAATCAAGCATGGCTTCCCTAAACCCTGGAAGAAAAGCCTCATTGTTCCTATTTTTAAAAATTGGGATAGAAACATTCCCTCTAATTACAGGACCATTATTATTAGCATGATTTTATCCAAGCTTCATGGAATTATTTTGGAAAGGAAGATTAGCCATTGGCTAGAAATTCACGGTAAAAGAGATAAAGGCCAAGTTGGGTTTAGGAGATATCATTCAACCGTGGGCCATCTTGTTACCTTTAGGATTATTGCAAAGGAGTTCTGCAATACTAAAACCAATGTTTTGTGTTTTTTTGTTGACTTTTAAAAATATTTTAACACGGTTTTCAGGAAAAACCTTAGGAATAGGTTGGAAGATACAAAAGCGTCTTTTGAGTTGAGGGCTACTGCAATAAGGTTGTATGAGAACGTTATCGCCAAGTTTAAGAACACTAAGGTTCGGTCGAAATATATTAACTACAGTATTGGATTCAAGCAAGGTTGGCCCTTGTCCCCTACTATTTTTGGCATATACATTGACAAGTTTGAAGATTGCTTGGAAGAAGCAGGTTGTGTCGGTTCTACTCTCACTGGTATAGTAATCAATCTTCTTCTTTATGCTGATGATATCATTCTTATGGCGAGGAGTCTCTGTGATCTTGAAAACCAACTAATAATCCTCAATTATTTGTTCTTCAATATGGGTATGACTATTAATACTGACAAGACTAAGTCATGACAACTTTGAGGAAGTGAATTCATACAAATATCTTGGAATCGATATTCTCCACAAGCTCAAGCGGAATTATAGCATTAAGAAAATGATCATTAGGGGATGGGAAGTTTATTATGGGCTTGAAAAAAAATGTAAATTGGTCGACCTTTGGTTATGGGATAAGAAGAAACTCCTATTTGAGACTCTTGTTACGTCTGTTATTCTATATGGATGTGAATTTTGGGGATGCAATATCTCTCGTGAACCCTAGAGAAAGATAGATAAAATCCAAAATAATTTAATAACCTATATTCTCAAAATTAAAGGAAATATGCCCTATCTCATCCTCCTCTTAGAAGTAATCATTTGCCCCATTGAGAGCATGACTATGACTAGATACATAATGTATAAGAAAAATTTAAACAACATGGAAGAAAAGAGGCATCCTAAAATCGCTTCAAATTTCTAGTCGCAACCACCTTCGACTCAAGAAATAATGGTATGAATATGTCCAGTCTTGTCTAAGTTATTGGGGAATCATGGAGGACACCATTTTGGAGAATAAGGATACAATTAAAAGTATCATTAAATCAAAATTTATGGAGAAAATGTGGTGTGATAAGAGTTAGAGGAAAAAGAAAATAAAGCTATTATAAGGATGTAATCAACCCTAATCTAGAAGATAAAAATTATTTATATGTTTTGACAAGTGTAAAAAAAAATAAGCCTTGCTAAAATAATAACAAATTCTCACGAGATCCATATTGAAAGTGGGTGGTGTTCAATTCCTAAAACTCCATGGGATGAAAGAGTGTGTCACTTTTGTGACACTAGCATATACCCACATTAGTTTTCAATTTCAAGATATTTGTCACACTACCAACCTTCCTAATTTTTTAACTCAACAAAACTATGGTGATCTTGGAAAGCTTCTCTTAATGCTTTTCCAGCACAGAAACAAAATTCCAAATAATTGCAAGTAATCCCTTAATCTTTTAAGGTCCAATAGACCAATTGAGTTAATCATCATCATCATCATCATCATCATCATCATCATTAATTTATTGCAATTATTATTTAAATTATCTTTTTTATACAATTATTATTTGAATTGAGTTTGAAATTATTATTTAAATTAAATTTAAATTATTTTTTATTATTATAAAAGAAATCCTAATAAAAATAACCCTAACCCTAATCTTAATCTAGTCCTAACCTTAATCCTAATTTATCCCTAATCTTAATCAGCATTAGAAATAATTATCTTTGTCACTTCCAAAGGATGAATAAGGTTGGTCGAATGACAAATGAAGCATATCATAAACACAACAATTTATAGCTAAAAGAACATGATTGACTTGCTAAATCCTATTATTATTATGAAAAATATTATTGTAATCAATTTTCATTGGATTATTAGCCATTATCCTAAGCGCACCACATTACTATTGTAGGAAAAGATTGACTATTAAACTTTTATTATAGGAAATTTACTATTAAACTTTTATTATTCATCGTGGTGGAGTGACACTTACTCTTTTTAATCTATGCACATGTTGACTATTACAATTTTATTATTCACTATGAAGTTGTAGTTTAGTAAGATCAATATTGTTAAAAGATTAAATGAATGAATATGTTATAAACCATCTAAATTAATTGTATAAATAAAACATTTCTTATGCATGAATTCTAGGCACTTACATTTAAACAAAAACAAAAGCATGTGCCTCATAGTCTATAAAATTTTGAGCGAATATACTATTCTCAAAATCACATACACAATTCTAAAATCACTTAGTATTTGATGACACCATCATCTATCCCATGTTCACAAAAATAAGATTCAAATTAAATTCCAAAACAAACAATACTAAATGCATTGAGCCTTTGCCATCTTTCCCACATCAACTCAAGAATTACACAGGACAATATTTACAATATAGCCACAAACGTGTCGGTTCAGAAATTATATCTACAATTTCACTCGAACAACATGAATTAAAACATTCAAATGTTTGGTCTCCCAATACAAAAAAACCTTAGGATATCGAACTATCATGGCGACTTGTGTCGATAAAGACAACAAACCAACAAACTACACCTAGTATTCCACCTTCCATTGCATTTTAGGAAGTTTGGCATTCTCCACTACCACTAGCATGTAGAAAATGAAATGCTCAGCTAATAAATATGACAACTACTCTCCATAAGAGTTGTAAGGGAGATATGGTTAAAAGTGGCGGAAATAAATCTGATTAAAAAGAAAAGGTTAATAGTAAAGTAAATGTTTAATCTCAAGTAAGTTTATTAATCACCTAATTCTTAACATGATCAAGTAAATGTGAAAAAATAAATAGGTTAAAGAATGCATTAAAAAAAGATACGAAGATATGAATATTAAATGTATTGATTTGTAAGGACAATAAAGAATATGGCAACGTTCTAAATTATTAATCATAAAATTAAAATTTATAATTAAAAGATCATTAAATGTGCCCATTTCCAATAGATGTAAGTTTATCCCCTAATAATAATCAACATTTGAATATTACATAATTACCTAGTAGAAAAAAGAACATGTAAAGTGAAAGTGTTTGTGATGAGATCTTTTTGTTTTCCATACAATATTGTGATAAAAACGTTCGAAAATTGCAAATTTTCGTGGTTATCTTCGCCAGTGAGTCGATTCGTGTGTACTGTACTGGACAAATTCCACACCGTTTAAGGCTGAGATTCGCTGTCATATAACACCATTTGCAACACTTATCTTCTCGTTGTTTAGCTAAGTTAAGCGTCAAATATAATCTCGTTGCTACCATGACATTCAAGTTGAAGTTAGCGACCATATTACCGGAATGGTTAAGTCATATATTTCTAGTGATCAAGTAAATCTATTTATACATGAAAAATACAATCTAAACAATATAAAATGGAGATTTCCTCCAAATTTATATAGCCAAATTAGTATGAAAAATAACTGTTATCCCCCACTTTTAGGATAACTAGGAGATCATGTTGTGAGGCCCACGGGTCCTAGACATGGAGTATCGAGAGCAGGATGGACTTTAGCATGGCCCTGGAGGGCCCAGCTTTTCTTTATTCCATCATCTTTATCTTGTCAACAGCAGCAACAACATACATCACCATCGGCTTGGTCATGTGTCAGAGATGGTTCTTGCTCCATGAGGTAATTAATCCAGGTATCATGGTATGTGCCACTTTAATCATCAAAAGCCTTGAATATGTGCATATGATTCCTTTTATTTCTAACGAATGCTTGGATCTTACACTTTCCCACTTGACCATGTTTGGGGGGATTGACAGGGTGCCCTAGCAAGCCTGTGTCTGTAGGTTTTGTTTTTCCACTGGGTGGGATTTCTGAAAAGTCATCATCTTCTCCCATCACAACATTGCTTTTTCACCTTGTTTCTCGCTCACCTATCCCATTCCACTTGTCCAAGCACTGGGTTGACCTATTTTCAGGATTTCACCTTATCTCGTGGGAAGAAGGGGCTAAAGGCCTAGAAGGTAAAATCAAGCTGGTAAAAGATAAAAGCCTAAGAATAAACCTCGAGATGCTTCGCCCAGGGATCCCCCATAAATAAATAAAAGGCTTCTCGACAAAAAAACAAGAGGGACCCAGAAAAATAATAAAACAAGACCTATTCAGAGGATAGGGGGTCTCATCACGAGCCAGCCTATTAGGTCCATGGGTACCTGACAATATGACATTTCCACCAGTTGGTTACCACGCCAGGGCAGTGACTCTTGGTTGCATGGCCAAGGGAAATGGGGTCTCATCACGAGCCAACCTTCTCATTTCTGTGAAAGTGCTTGGGGTAACGATGTCACCACCGATCACCATGCCAGGGCAGTGTCCCCCGATTAGCTCTTGAACAAAAATATATAAAGAATAAAAGAATAAAAAGGATGAAGAATAAAAGGAAAGAATGGGCTTGGAAAAAATGCATCCAGGACAGGTACAACTCACCTTCTACAAAGGCACCCGCAGGTAACGTTTTTTGCATCCTTGGCCCTCATTGCACCCACATTCCCCTGACCACATCACCAACTTACATGGCTTGGATGAGGTCTCTTCTCAGAACTTTCATTTTCCAGTGGACACTAGCCCAATAGGATGCCCTGTCCTTTTCTTCAGACTTGTATTGCAGGCTTGTGTAATATCTTGGAGCTTTGCCTGATGCATTAGGGATTTTATGCACTTGTTTAATAATATAGATGATGAGATGTGATTGACAATGTTATGATCCCTGTGACTGATGAGCCCATGGAGGGCATATCTTTTGATGTGCAGGACCATGATCGATGGACAGGTACCATTTGGACCGGTACATGTGGGGAGATGATCAGTTTGGACCTCCATGGGGCTGAAGATCCCATCAAATGGATGATGAGACCCCATAAGGGGGCAGAGATGGGACAAATATGGATCAAGGGCTTTGCACCGAAGAAGAAGAGGACATTCCACCAGAGGCACCCCAACAGAGATTGACCTAGGAGGATTGGCCCTTTTTCAGTGGAACGTTGGCCTTGGAAGGCCTAGGACGTCACCCATAATGACCATGACATCATCCAACATTATGGATGTCTTCGAAGGCAGACTGGGCAGTATTGGCATGTGTGGCAGGTTGGAGAAGCCCAAGGAGGGTTAACGTTTTGCTCTAGGATGCCCCATTTGCCCTAGAAGGGGCTAACGTATCCCTTGGAGGGGCTTGTTGTCTCCTTTCAGCTTGATTAGGGTTTTAATTTGACTTTTTAATGTAAAACAGTGTGATTTTGGTCTTTTGGCCTTGTCAGCCTTTTTCATGACCTAAAATGTAAAATTAAGTCATGGTATTGTATAAATGAAGGATTTTCACCTTCATTTTTTCAGAATAACTTACTCACTCATTAGTGAGGTCTGAAATTTGCACCCTCTCTTGGGTTATTAGTTGATCTCGTGATGAGCGCTTGTTGAAGGAGGATATTTTTGGCATAATTTGGCATTTCAATGGAAGGTGTTACAACTAAGGTTTGCATTGCTTCTTCTTGGTGAATTGTAAGTATTTTTTTGCAAAACTTCTTGAATGAATGGTTGTTGTTTTATTTCTTGCATGTATTTATAATTTTGTTGAAAAAAACCCTAGGTGACAAGCACACAAGTAGGTCCTTGTCACATGTCCCCATTGAGAGAAATTTTCATCCTTTGATTGAAGAAGAAGAGAGCCTAGCCGTAGCTACACTCTTCTCTCCCTTCACCTTTTCTTGCCGTAACTTTTACAAGCTGAGAAGAAGGAGATGCCTTGAAGCCTAGGGTTTCTACACTTTAGGGCCGATTTTTTTAGGGTTTGTTGGTAGAGCCTTATTGCAGCAACACTTTTCTTCATCAAACCCTCTTGTCTTAGTTTGTGCTTTCTTTTAGCTAGTCGTTTTTTCCATTGAGTTAAGGAAGGAAAAGAAAGCACTGAGGCCTAGTTCACCTACACCAAAGTGAGCCTCTCTCCCCTAGGGTTTTGACTTTGGGGCCTTTCTTCAGCAACACCTTAAATTCTCTCCCTCTCGTCCTTGGTTGTTTTTACCTTTGCCTCCTTTATCTTTTGCGTCCTTCACTATTTGACTCCATTAACCCTAAGGCATTGATCTAAAGGCCTCATGCGTAGAAGTGACTCTGATCAAAACCACTCTCAATATCTTGAACGAAACCCTAACTACACTAGCCCTAGCTTATAAACTAACCTTACTAACTAAGTGTTGTCGTCATATCTTTCTATTAACACCTTTGTGCAGCTAAACGTTCCTCTTTATAAGAAATTGAATGGTGATTAAAGGCATTAATTGAAATAAGTGTTGATTTGTTGCATTGAATGCCATTTTGTTTCAGCATTTATTGGTGAAGTGACATAACTTTCATTGATATTTATAAACATTGACTTCGTTAATATTTATTGTAAAATTGCTTATATGTTTATCAAATAGTCATCAATTTATATGAAGTACTAACCCATTGAAATAGCTTACATATATCATTTGTTGTTGCTTTGTCTTAGGCAGGTACATCTAGTTTCTTTGGTTATACTTTATTATTGGTTGTTTAGTTGGACTATCTGCTTGGTGGTGACTTGTGAGGGGGGAAACTTATCCTTATCTATTAATCCCTTTTCCTTCCAAAACCCCAGGTCACCAGGGATGTCTCCCCTGGGCCTCACCTCCCTAAAGATAAAGAACCATCCCATTGTGGTGACATTGGGTGGGATTGGTTCATGTTACGCCAGTTTGACCTTCAAACCTCAAGCCTTTTATCCTTGCTACAAATTGTACGATAACATTTTGGTGCCGTTGTCGGGGAACACTGAGTCAATTCTCCTAAAAAACAACACTTTTCGATAAGCCTTGCCTCAGAAACCTTATCTCACAAGCTTACCTGGCGACTCCACTTAGGGTGTTTTCCCTTATCTTTGATAGTTTCAGGCAAATTATCTGGTGACTCCACTTAGGGTGTTTTCCCTTATCTTTGATAGTTTCAGGAAAATTATCTGGCGACTCCACTGACCTTTTCTAGGGTGCCACCTTACTCTCAACCCTGTGTATTCCCAATTTATGGGATCATGGCGTCCTGGGAACTACTATATCCAACTATTGATTTCAAAAGCCTTCAAGGATACCCAACCCATTTTGATAAAAAATGCTCAAACAACCTTCCAAGATTTTGGGGCCTCCCAACTCCTCACATCATAAAAATTTTGGAGCATATAAGCGAGGTAGAATTGGGAGGGGAGGATGCTCTAATAAAAAATTTCATACTCTCTTTTCCATCCTTCTTACAAGATTGGGTTAAGGGTTGTTTCCAAGATAGAGGCATATCATCTTTCATACACCTCATCAACAGGTTTGTTGATTTTACCAAACCACGTTGCCAAACATATGAAGATGCCCTTCATAATCTCACAATAGCCTTGGAAGACGAAGGATTCACTACTGAGATTGTGGCAGATCTCAGAAATGCATATCATGTTCAACATCAAGAATCCTCTGATATGAAAGAAGAGATTCATGAAGAACGTTGTCAACCTCTTGAAGAGGAGCATGATTTTTCCCATGATTCAATAGAGCACAGTGAAGATATAACTAAAGAAGTGAATTATGAAGCACCAGTAACCGCTCCTCAGTCTGATGAAGCTCTCCAAGATCTTGTCCCTTCTGCACAAGATGAAGAGAATGAGGTAAGTCATTTTCCTTTCCAGTTCTTTGATTATACCTTGTTCTATGACTCACAGAGTGAAGAGGAAATAGAACCCTTGGACGAGCTTGATCCTCTATATCTCAAGGCTGAAGATGTAGAGGCAAATCTTCCTCTTGACGAAGTTATCCAAACACTTGAATCTCCTGCATAGGAAGGATTAAACAAGGTGAGTTATTTCCCCTTCCAAAATTTTAATGATTCTTTATCTTATGATGTAGAGAGCAAAGAAGTGTTGGATGTTATAACCCCTTCATGCTTTGATAAAAATGAGGACTTTGTTGATAACATTGATGAGTTCATACATGTCGGGAAGCGTAAATGGGATGTGATTGGATATGATGGGGATCCCATTTATGACATTGAGGGACATTCCCAAAAGTTTCCTTTTCATCTATCACATGAAGTTACTAATAATTTTGACATTTGGCAACAAGAACCTGACCTTATTCAGACACCCAAGGATGACTTTATGCTACGATTTCCTAATGATTTTCGGTCATACCTTGAGGAATTTGATGATTTCTCCTCTGAGCATTTGGATTTATTCTATGAAGATGACTATTAACCACCGTTGTGCTCAATGTTTGACAGGAGTAAGAATGTTGTTTTCCTAAAGAGAGATTCTCGTGACATTTTTTTCCAGCCACATCTTATTACCTTACCTTGTTGTACCATTAAAGGTGTAGTTGGGAATTATGTCTTTTGCATTGAGTTTCCTCTGAAGCAAACCCGAGAATCCAAGGGTTGGTTGAAAACTACAAATTTTATTCTATCATCTCATTTTTTCAACTTTCCCTTGAGAGTTTGCCAATCATCTGCTAGATCTTTGTCGATCCCTTCCCAATCTTCAAAGCATGAGGACGTCCTAGGTAGCCAGTTTGCATACCTTTTGAGCCAGTATTCTGAACTGTGGAATTTTCACGATTCCTTCCTGAAGTGGATTGAGTGCTTTCCTCAGAAGTTTAGTTGGCATGACATTTTCCCTCCCACCCGCCTCCATGAGCTAGACCTTACAGCTTCCATAGATACAATGCATTTTCTAACTCATGGCATTTTTGTGCTTGATTTATCACTATTTTAGTTTATGATTAGTACAAAGGTAGGTATCATGGGACGTTGTTGGATTGGCTTCACTAGTTGTTTGACTACACCCAACATTCCAGCCAACAGGTAAGTACAGGTAAGAATTTTTCTTTCACATTTTACTTATTGATTGCTTTATTTTAGTATATATATCTATGTATGTTGGGGTGGCATTACCACCCCAATTTTGTTACTAATGCTTCTATTGAGATCAAGCAGGTCAAAATGTTATGCTAGAGATGCTGAGGTTCTCATGCACTCTACGGTGAGCACATGTCCCCGAGTTGGAGCCAGATGTTATCCCCCACTTTTAGGGATAACTAGGAGATCATGTCTTGAGGCCCATAGGTCCTAGACATAGAGTACTGAGAGAAGGATGGACTTTAGCATGGCCCTGGAGGGCCCACCTTTTCTTTCTTCTAGCATCTTTATCTTGTCAGCAGCAGCAGTATCCATCACCATCAGCTTGGTCCTGTGTCATAGATGGTTCTTGCTCCATGAGGTAATTAGTCCAGGTATCATGGTATGTGTCACTTTGATCATCAAAACCCTTGAATATGTGCATTTGATTCCTTTTATTTATAACGACTGCTTGGATCTTACACTTGGCCACTTGACCATGTTTGGGGGGATTGACAGGGTGCCCTAGCAAGCCTGTGTTTGTAGGTTTTGGTTTGCCACTAGTTGGGATTTCTGAAAAGCCATCGTCCACTCCCATCACATCACTACTTTTTCATCTTGTTTCCAGCTCACCTATTCCATTCCACTTGTCCAAGCACTTGGTTGACCTATTTTCAAGATTGCACCTTATCTCGCAGGAAGAAGGGGCTAAAGGCACAAAAGTAAAAAGAAAGCTGGTAAAAGATAAAAGCCTAAGAATAAACCTCGATATGCTTCGCCTAGGGATCCCCGAGAAAGCAATAAAAGGCTTCTTGGCAAAGAAACAAGAGGGACCCGAAAAAATAATAAAACAAGACCTAGTCAGAGGATAGGGGGTCTCATCACAAGCCAGCCTATTAGGTCCATGGGTACCTGACAGTATGACATTGCCACCGTCTGGTTACCACGACAGGGCAGTGACTCTTGGTTGCATGGCCAAGGGAAAGGGGGTCCCATCACAAGCCAACCTTCTCATTTCTGTAAAAGTACTTGTGGGTAACGCTGTCACCACTGGTCACCATGCCAGGGCAGTGTCCCTTGATTATCTCTTGAACAAAAAGCAATAAAGAATAAAAGAATAAAAAGAATAAAAGAATAAAAAGAATAAAAGAATAAAAAGAATAAAGAATAAAAGGCAATAATGGGTTTGGAAAAAATGCATCCAAGATAGGTACAACTCACCTTCTACAAAGGCACCCATAGGTAACGTTTTTTGCATCCTTGGCCCTCATTGCACCCACATGCTTGAACATCCCCTGACCACATCACCCACTTACATGGCTTGGATGAGGTCTCTTCCAGGAACTTTCCTTTTCCAATGGACACTAGCCCAATAGGACGCCCTGTCCTTTTCTTCAGACTTGTATTGTTGTGTAATATCTTGGAGCTTTGACTGATGCATTAGGGATTTTATGCACATGTTTAATAATATTGATGATGAGATGTGATTGACATTTCTATGATCCCTGTGACTGATGAGCCCATGGAGGGTGTAGCTTTTGATGTGCAGGACCATGCCCGACAGACAGGAACCATTTGGACTGGTACTCATGGGGAGATGATCAGTTCGAACCTCTATGGGGTTGAAGAGCCCATCAGATGGATGATGAGACCCCATCAGGGGGTAGAGACAGAACAGACATGGATGTCACATACCCGCTACGGCGTAATAAATTTTTTGCCTTTTCTCGAGGGACAGAACCCCCAAAATCCTATGGGGCTTAGCACAGGTTGCAGACGCCACCTCTACCTCGACAGAGTCTCTGCGCGACCTCATGGTCTTAAGGATCGTTCAGTTTCTTTTATGAGCCAAAGCGGATTCTTTTGATTCCTGGCTGGAATCCCCTTCCATCGACCTATAGGTCCTTTCGGAAGCTCCCCTGTGCGAACAACACTAGGCGCGAGCTCCATGACTCCCAAGCGACCACAACGCTATGACCAAGGCCTATTCCCAAAGGCGCTTGTCACAACTCACCATCTCGTGAGTTCGCGAGTCGAAGCTCTCGACTCCTCCTTTCCAATCTCACGATACCCGAGATCACGAAATGGGTATAGCTCCCTTCTGTCAGTGCCCTCCGCGCATGACCACTGGCTAGGCTAAACACTATCTCTTGTCACAAACTTCACAAGTCGAAGGGTTGAACCTCCGTGCTCTTATCCCGCGAGTCCCTAAGAAGCGAGAAGTCAACGGAGTGTTGACTCCTTCTCCCCAGACGACGAGTGTCTACCTGTCAACCACGCGGGCCCCACCTTGTGGTCATGCCACGTGTCACTTTTTTTTTGCCTCGGCTCTCGGCACTTCGCGACTTCTACAGTCGAGACAAGGTCCTCTCAACCTCCGAACCCCCGAATGCGCGATATGCGATGGGGTTCCTGATCCAATGGTCCTCCCGCGACCTAGATCCAACGGTTGTCTCCGCTCCTCGCTATTTCGCAACTTCGCAAGTTGTGGCGTCCAACTTTTCCACCTTCCCTTCATGAAACCCCGAGAAGCAATGTTAGCTTTCCCTCTCGCGTTCTCTCTACTCGCGACTTCACAAGTCGAAGGGTTGAATTCTCGTTCCCTTATCTCACAAATCCCCGAGACGTGAGAGGTCAACGGGTGTTGACTCCTTTCACTAGGTGACATGTGTCCGCCTATCTATCGCACGGGCCCACCTTGCGGTTCTACCATGTGTCCCTCGTCCCTAGCTTCGGAACTTCACGACTTCGCTTCCCGAAGCGCTACCTCCTTTGTATCCCAACACCCGAAGTGTCGAGATACAAAACTCCTCGCTACTCCTTATCGCAACTCGCGACTTCGGGACTTTCGGGACAAACGTCTTGACCTCCTATCCGTTGATATGCCGAAATGATGAAATTCCGACATGTCGTCAATGCAGGTCCCACAACGGAACTTCCATCCTTTTTGGAGTTTCGGACTTCGCGAATCCTGATGCTAAGCTTTCGGTTCTTCAACCCTCGAAACCCCGAAATACCGAGTTTCGATGTACTTTACCAATAACTAGATCACACAAATCCTTTCGCCCCTTCAGGACTTCGCCTTTTGCAATCTCGCGAATCTTGAGGCGAGGGTTTTAACCCTTTAACTCATGAATCCAAGAAATGAGATTACGTGAGTGATCCAACGGTTCTTGTCGACTCAGACCCTACGGTCTGATTTCTCCCGAACTTAAACTTGAAAATAGGCTTATCGTAACTCCCTTGCTCCTCTGAAAGATTTGACGGCTCTCGGGACTTCGCGAATTCTCCACGGAGAATTCTGACCATCCAATGCCTCCTTGACGACTCTTGCGAAGAGAACACAGTATTCCTTCGCTACTATTTCGAGATTTCAAGAGGATCATTCTTCCTCATATAGGGTTACTAAGACTTGCGCCTTCAAATCCTTTTCCAGGTTCTTGGTGAGCTTTCTAAGAAGGGTGTCTCTGTGGAGAGATCTATCCAGGGTATTACCTGAGACGGATAAGGGTGTAGATTTCCCGAGAACAGACTTGAAGTCTAAATTAATTTAATATGTGTATAAATAGAGATTTATAAAACATAAGCCATACGTAGTATTTCCATTATAAGCGTGAAACCACCATTTCTAAATCAAAACACTACATAGGCAGTCTTATACTCAAACCATTCATGAAACTGCACAGACTATGAGCATACATGTCAGCATATAAATTTCAAGATGAAAAATGTAAAACACTTATCAGAAATAACACCAGATGTGATTGCAACTGCTGAGAGGGGTGCTCGTTTCCACCCAACCATAGGCTCAGCGACTCCCAACGGATTTACCACTATCCACCCCCAAGCTGAGACCACGATGTTGCGAGACTGCATCTCTATTTATCAGTGACCGAGAACAAAGGTTACTCTCCTTCTTCTCCGTTGTCACTCGCTCTGTGTTTTTCCAGAGTTCTCTTCCTCTTTCCCTCGCGTCTGCCCCTTGATCGCCCACTCTTCCTGCATTCTGTTCAGCAAGGTTGCGTGTGGCATGATTTTCCTTGCAGTGGTCAGGTCTAAGGACTCTACGGATGGGTAGTTCACCCCCAGCCCTTATTACTCATGAGGATCCCTTTACCTACCAATTCTGACGAGTCATTTAATTCAAGGCCAACGAGCCGCTCTTGGTTCTCCGGGCTAGTGAAGTCCAAATACGGTATTGGTTTCGGTGGAAGTTAATGCCACCTTTCCAGGTGCCTTCCACCACCTTTCTTCAGCCATCGTGGTCTCTTTTTCAGCATATCCCCTCTCAGCAGTCCTGCAATATATATTCATAATATTATTCACATTCATCGACCTTTTTCACAAGGTCCA
>WSFP011410993.1:0-24601 GCA_009831015.1 Picea engelmannii
ATAAATACTCAGGTCTAATAGCTCAGTTGAATCTTGTGATTGACTCAAAACCTTCCACTTTTGAAGAGGATGCCAAACATAAAGTGTGGAAGGATGCCATGATAGAAGAGTATGAATCAATATTAAAGAATGATGTATGGGAAGTGGTCCCAAGACCTCAAGGCAAATCAATAGTAACCTCTAAATGGATTTACAAAATAAAGTATGCAACAGATGGCATTGTTGAAAAATTCAAAGTTAGATTTGTGGTTCGTGGCTTCTCTCAGAAAGAAGGAATTGATTATGACGAGATCTTTGCTCCTGTTGCCAGGTATACCACTATCAGAATCATCATCTCTCTTGCTTCAGTTTTTGATTGGAAACTTCACCAAATGGATGTTAAGGCTGCTTTTCTTAACGGTGAAGTTGAGCAAGAGGTTTATATTGAGCAGCCCGAGGGTTTCATGCTCCATGGAAAAGAATCGCATGTCTGCAAACTCAAGAAAGCCTTGTATGGATTAGAACAAGCTCCGAGAGCTTTGTATGGAAGAATTGACAGTTTTCTTCAGAGTCTTGGAGACTATAGCAGATCCTAATCTTTATAGCAGATCCTAATCTTTATATAAAGATTGTGAAGAATCATCCTGTTATCTTGGGTTTATGTGGATGACTTGTTCCTTACTGGAGAGGAACATCTAATAGCTTAGACTAATAGAGAGTTATCAATAGAATTTGAAATTAAGGACTTGGGTCTTATGCATTACTTTCTTGGCTTAGAGGTGTGGCAGAAACCTGGTGAGGTCTTTCTCTCACAAAGCAAGTATGCAGTTGATGTGCTTCGTAGATTTGGGATGCTGGACTGTAAGTCCATGACCACACCTATGATTTCTAACCTAAAGAAGTTACATGATCAGTGCTTGGATTGATCCTTGGTTGTATACCTTGGTGGATATAAGTCCCTAGATGTGTTCTAGGGCCCCTGGATGTGTTCCAGGGAATCCTTGTTTGGATTGATCCTTGGTTGTGTACCTTGGTGGATAAGACCCTAGTGGTGATCTAGGGCCCCCAGATGTGTTTTGGGGTATCTTGGTCTGGGACCAGGTGGTTCTTGGTTAAATGCCAAGATGAGATGATGTGTGATCTTCTCTCCCGGGATGGTCCATGAGACCTAGGAGCAGTTAAGAAGAAGGACATGATCACATCAATGACATTCCTCTTATGCTGTGATGATAAAAGCTTATAAGTTATAATGAGACTTATGTGGACATCTTGCCATTGAAGAAGACCCCTTTGACTTTGTCTTGTTGTGTCCCCTTGCTTGGGCCACGTCCTTTTTAATGTTTATTGTGGTGTTGGTATTTTCTAGTCAATTTGACTTGTTGACTTTCTAATTAATATTTTTTAATTAAAATATTAATTATTTTTATTTTTGTTTTTAATTGGGTTTTAATTAACCCTAAAAGGTAGGGTTAATTTAATTAACCCTAACCCCTTTCCTAAACTATAAAAATAACCTCCCCCTCACTCTTTCATTCACTCATTCTTCCTCCCTCACTTCTCTTGGTCGGATTTTGCTGCGGCTCTCTTGTTCAATTTTGATTTTTGAGGTACGACCTCCTTGGAGTATTCTTCTCTTGTTGTTTTGAGGTACAACCTCCTTGGAATATTTGTCTTTGCTGGTGTAGAGTATGACTGCCCTAGTTTTGGTCTTCTCTTGTTGTTTTGAGGTGGTATGACCCTCTCTCTTGCTGGCTAAGGTGCCACGACCCTCTCCCTTATCTTCTCCAAGTTGCCGCGGGTTCCTCTTAGGCTGCTGCTGGTGTTTTCTCTAGCTACTTGTGGTTTCTCTTTGGCTGCCAGTTGTGTTCTTTTGGTGGTGCTGCTGTCACCTGTTAATTGCAGCCTCTAGGGCCTGTTATGACACTCCTAAGACTGCTACTCCTAGCTGCATATTGCTGTAGGAGTCCTATATCTTCTTGGACAGTTCTTTGTTTGGACTATTTGGGGTTTTCTGTCAGCCTCTATTTTGATCTTTGGGGTTTTTATATCAGCCCTACTTATGCTGATTGGTTTTGAGTTCTTCTTGGCAAAACTTTCCACATAGATCATGATGAGATCTACCCTTGAGTGTTTGATCCATGACCATTATAGTTTTTTTTTGAGCATACAGAAAAGAGAACAACAACAAACATTTAAGTTAAATTTGTTCTTTGTTTTGATCAAGGTAATGTTCAATTTTTGCTTTGATAATTATCATATCTGTTTATGTTAATGTTCAGAATTATTTTTTCATGTTCAGATCTAGCCTAGAATTATTTTCTACATGTTTAGATCTATTGTACTGTTTCTGTGTTTGATCTATTTCAGAAATTTTGATTTGGTTGTTGATCTACTATAGTGAATAAATTTAAAAGAATATTACTGTTCTAGTTTTCCCTTAAATTCTAACAATAAGCACAAAATAGCGAACTGCAAGGAAGCATTAGGATCAAGTGCACAAGCAATGAAGCAATGCAAATGCAAATCGAATATATAGGGAGCTCGTAAGAAATTAGCCAGAAGATAGATGAAAAAGAAAGATGTAGGTTCAAACCAAAAGTCATGGTCGGACTAATGGGGCTCTTGTGCCTATGAGGAAAAATCAGCATGGGCAGCAAATGGCAATCAAGGTGCTAACTAGGGAAATCCATGACAGGTAGTCACTACCACACAAGTTATAACAAAGGACAACCGAAGAGTGGTCTATACGTTGCAACTTGGTGGGGTCGATCCTAAGGCACAATGAGAGGTAATAAGGCTAATAATGTAGAATGCGTGGAGAAAAACCCTAGCCCTATATGCTAGTTAAGAAAAATTTCCCTCAAAAGACTACCCTTGTTGTGAATCAAACTAACACTAACAATAGCCAAGAATCTATAAAACTCAATAACACTCACAAAAGTCAATTGGGAAAAAAATGAAGTATTAACAAGTCTTCAAATAGATGTTGAATGCAAAATTAGGTCAAAAACTCTATAAATAGGTGAAAAATGAAAATTTGGATTCATTTTACCATTGGCTTACCACCCAGAGCTTTAGAGCCATTATGAGCATTTGACTTCAGATGCAGTTTTTGAGAGTGTATCAGGATATTTCGACATCGAGAGGTCCATGTAACCCTAGACTCATATAGTGTCGAAGTCTTTGCATAGTATGAACTATTGCCAACTCCAACTTCTCAATATGAAAGTACCTCAATTTCGGTCCAACAAGCCCCTTTACTGTGATAGTAAATCACATGTTCCTAACGTGACTCATCTTCTTAAACCAAGACCATCTCGATGGTTGATTTGGATTCTTCAAGATATAACAAGAAGTCCCTACTGTAGTCTGGAGGACTCAGTAATGGGGCTGACACTAGGATCTTTTTTTAAAGCTTCAAAAGAACGTTGTGCTTGGTCATCCCACATAAACAACATTCCTTTTTTCAAAAGGCACATGAAACCCTTTGTAATCTCAGCATAATTTGTGATGAATCGTTGCAAGAAGTTCGCTTTCCTATTAAGACTTTGAATTTGATGAATAAAGCATTGAGCAGGCCATTGAACTATAGCCTCTACCTTTAAAGGATCAACCATAATCTTATGTTTAGACACAATGAAGCCAAGTAATCTCCCATACTCCACACAAGAGATGCACTTATGAGGGTTTAGGTGAATCTTATAATATATGCATCTCTCAAAAACAACGCGAAGATGAGCTAGATGTTGAGCATGTTTCTTGGAATGAGCAAACAAATCATCCGATAAGCTTCAACAATATTCTTAATATCGTGGAAAGCATACGACATGGTCCGTTGAAATGTAGCCCCAACATTTTTAAGGCCGAATGCCGTTTTCATATATGTAAACGTGCCCCAAGGACAAATAAATGTAGTCTTATGTTGATCTTCTGGACGGATCTGAATTTGATTATAATTGGAAAATCCATCCATAAAAGAAAAGACTTTGATTTAGGCATACTCATCGATAATATAATCAATGAAAGGTGTAGGATAGTTGTCTTTTGGACAAGCCTTGTTTAGATTCCAAAAATCAATACAGACGTGAATTGTCCCTAGATTCTTTGTGACAGGAAATCGATTGGATACCCACTCAATTAAGTGGATTGGGTAGATAAAGCCAACTTTAAGTAACTTTTCTACCTCAGCCTTGATGGCAACAACTTTCTTTAGATTAATTGGTCGTAGCTTCCGTATAATAGGCTTAGAATGAACGAAAGTTGGAATTTCATGCTTGACTATCCGAGGATCAATACTAGACATTTCTTCGTAAAGACCAAGCAAATATATCACGAAATTCCTTGAATAGAGCAGTATAAATTTGAATTTCATCATGAGAACAATATGCTCCAACTGGGATATTTTCCATGACATTGAGTTAGATAGAGATATTGATTGGCATAGTTTTAAAAATGTTAGCCGTATCCCCTTCCATGTACACACCTGATGCAACATGGTATTTTGGCATCAATCAAGACCTCTATTTGGGATTTAATCCTTTACTCCAACCCCTAAGTTTGCCATCTTGGGAAAAAAATGAACGATGATGCATGTCTTCCCATAGATGTTCTGAACTAGTCATTGCCTCTAAGATAGCCTTGTTTGAGGGAAAACCATGTTCAAGAAGTCAATGGAGCTAAGGGGGTTGAAGGCCCCTATAGGTGATGTAAATTGATCATACTCCTCTCGAAGTGGGAGATTTTGATCAGAGTCTATAGAGGCTTTTTGAATAGCTTGATAAGTAACTTCAATTGCAGATAAAGGCAAAATATATTTGGGATTTGGGATATTGCCAATGGATTTGGGACATTCCATGGATCGTCTCCAAAAGAAGCAAGATTAAAGGAATTAGTGCGTGATGATGCTGAATTCTATTCAACATATGATATTTGGAAAGGAACCATAGATGCATTGAAGCAAAGATACAAATTAATTTTCTCAATGGCATATAATAAATTAATATTTTATAAACAATTGATTGATGATTCATTACAATGAAGGTCCCCGTTTAAATATATGCCAAGGGACGCCTTGACACCTTTTTGTGAAAGGTCATGTCTTTTTAATATGCTCTTTCTTATTATGTTTTCCTTTTGTTATTATATATTATTAATTATCCTATTTTCTTCTTCTTCTTCTTCTTATTGTTTATATAACATGGCCTTCCCCTTTAAAGACCCTTTGTCCTCAAAGCAAGCTTGGAAGAATTATTTCTTTGTGGAGAGGCATTTGATTTTGGATCCGTGGTTCGATACTTGTGAGTTCCTTTTTGTGAATGATGTAGGCTTTTTGATCCATATATTTTGTAGCTCTTCCCTTGCCACTTGAATTCCATAAATTGTTCTTGAAGGTTCGTGGCATAGTGCGTGCTAATTTTACTAACCTAACACCTTGGCAATAAATTCCTAGTAAATACCTTGCTGTAAACTACTACATATTTACTGAATAAAAACACAATTGGGTTTTAACATTTTAAATAAATAAATCAGTGGAAACAATAAAAGGAAACCACAATTATGCACACATATTTCTGCCCTTCAATTCAACTTTTCATTATAAATGAATCCAAGCTTACAAGGGCTCTCGTCCTGGGAAAATGGTCCCTCTGAGGAAAAAATACAAACAACAAACTAGCCGATCACACCTCAAGATCTGTCCTTCAATCTTGCTGGTCACTACTTACTTCCTTCCTCGGACCCTACACACTTGGATGAAAGTCCTTCTCCACCCAATCAATGAGATCTCACTATCTCACTCTGTGTGTGGGTCTCTTCTTCTCACCTTAGCCGCCTTTTATAATGTTGAGTTTATGCTAAATCCAAAACCCTAGATCTCCAAAGTGATCAATGGTTGAGATTAGATCCCACCAACACTTGAGATCAATGGCTAATATTTAATTTAATTCACTAATGCCAAAAACTTAGGCATTTCATTAAATTAAACTCAATTAATTATAAAAGGCATTCACTTTAATAATTACTTAATTAAAGTGAATTTCCTAAGTCTTGAGTGGTATTAACGAAGACTTCCACATGTTAGACACAAAACCAATGTGGAAGTACCTGTCCGATGCTACAAAAATCAACACTCCCTCTTTGCGAGGAAGGTACTACTCAAAGATCCACCTGGAACTGGTTCTCTCTTCGACCCTGGCACAATGTCGCACATATCATCTTGCACAATGGCATTCCTCCAACCTTGCTGGTTTGTTGCTTCCCGAACACTGGAAGTCTCAGAATCGATGATGCTACACATTAGTGCCTTGAAGTATGGACACTTCTTTGGAGCCCTGCTCTCCCTATTTGTGCTCCTAGGAGCCTAAACATGCTCCTGAGCATCTATCAATGTCAATTCATACCAGTTGGGTCTCTTGACGGAACTAGAAGGGGCTAACTCCTCCTTCCCACCTGAAGGATGACTCCTTGAATTGGAAGTCTGTGAACTCTGCTCACCCTTTGGAGCCTCCTACTCCTCGTCCTTTACCGCTGACATTGGTCCATTCACATCTGAATGGACAAGATCCAAGATCTCCTTGAACCTACGAACATGCATGCCCTGCAACCTGTATAACTTGCCCTCTTTGACACCAATGCTCATTGTTGTGTCAGGGCTAGCTCCCTTTGGACGTATGAGTATTTGCCCTTTCTTGAAGAAGATGACGAAACCCCTGTCCTCCAGAGTTGAGACTGAGAGCAAATTCTTATTCAACTCTAGTACATAAAGCACATCCTGGGCCTCCAATGAACCTCCTGACTCAAGTTGGAACACGATAGTTCCCTCCCCCTCCACTGTATACTTGGCATCGTCACCAAGCTCCACATGAGATCCTGAGTACTTCTCCGTCAGATTACTGAGTAGCTCTCATGCCTCCGTCATATGATGAGATGAGCCACTGTCCAAGTACCATGCACTCCTTGTGATGGTGTTGGTAGAGAGGCAAGAGACGTGAGAAGTCCTTCCCAAACTTCACAACAAACTTGTGCATCTGATTTTCTGCTGTTGCTATTACTTGCTGCGTCTTCTCCTTACCTTTCTTCTTCTCCAGACACTGTGATGCATAGTGCCCCGTCTTGTGGCACACGAAGCACTTGATTTTACTCAAGTCCTTCTTTCTTCCTTCACTGTTACCCTTGAAACCTTGTCCTTTTCTCCTCTTGGTCTGACTGACTAGAGCCAAGTTCTCCTCTCCATCTTCCTACTTGCTTGCTTTAGACTCCTCCCGAGTCTCTTCTTGCATGCAATCATCCCAAAGCCTCTGCCAATCTGGAAGATTCTCTTGAGTGTTGATCCCCTTGACAAATGGTTTCCATGACTTGGAAAAACCATTCAATGCCACACTAATGAGTTCTGTGTCATCTGTTTTTTTCCCAATGATTGGAAGCCGATCACATGTTTGAGTGATCCTCATGAAGTAGCTAGTAACATTGCCAGATCTTGACATTTGGATGGAACTAAGCTTGTTCCTCAAGACCATCTTCTTGTTCAAGTTATCACTCTGGAACAAATCCACTAGAGCCTTGAACATCTCTTTGGTCGACTGTTTCTTTGCCAAGTGAGGGATTAAATGATCCTTCACGACATCCATGATGACTCTCTAGGCATTGATGTCCTTCTTCACGAGAGCTTCCCTCTCAATTGCATCTGTTGCTGTAGGAACAACCTTTTATGTGATCTCCCACAGGTCATGTTCGTTCAAAAGCAAGGTCACCCTTGCTTTACAAGAAAGAAAGTTAGATGCTCCATTCAACTTGTCTTAAAACCTGAGACAAGCCATTGCCATTTCTAGATCTGAAAAAAAAACTACCATGTTCTTATTCTATCAAGCACCAAAACTGATCCGATTTCCTCTACTGGCCGTCGAGATCCCTGCTCGGAATTCTGCCACTCCTCAGCAAGCCACCCAACACTTCTGCTCTGAAATTTTTCTGCTGCCCTGACCTGCTGCCCGCTATTGTCTATACTCTACTTGAAGCTGCCCGCGACCTATATGGGCCTGTCTGGGGCTGCATGCGGCTTGTTGGGGCCTGTCCGCAACTCCTAGCAGTTGCTCGTAACCTATTTGGGCCTGGTCACGGCACCCAATAGTTGCTCGTAGCCTGTCTGCCCTGACCCACACCTGCCCACGTGTCGTACGACTGCCCGTACGCAGCCTGTATGGCTCGACTGTGGCCCTGTACAGCCTGTACAACTCCTCTGTGGTTAGATCTAGTCTGTACATTTGTCCTTGGCTGTACGACCTTCACAAAAAAAATTCTGCTTGCTAGGTTTTTTTTTCTCCTGCTTGTTGTACTGCTCTCCCTGCAAGAAATCACTGGATATGTGCACCCTTGGTACCCTCCTCAGAGATCTGGCTTTTATACCATGTTAATTTTACTAACCCAACACCCTGGCAATTAATTCCTAGTAAATACCTTGTTGTAAATCACTGCAGATTTACTGAATAAAAGCACAACTGGGTTTTAACGATTTAAATAAATAAATCAGCGGAAGCAATAAACAGAAAACCACAATTATGCACACTTATTTTTGCCCTTCAAATCAACTTTTCATTATAAATGAATCCAAGCTTACAAGGGCTCCCATCCTGGGAAAACGACCCCTCTAAGGAAAAAATACAAACAACAAACTAGCTGATTACACCTCAAGATCCGTCCTTCGATCTTGCAGGTCGTTACTCCTATTGTTTCCCCTTGCTTCCTTCCTCGGACCCTACACACTTGGATGAAAGTCCTTTTCCACCCAATCAAGGAGATCTCACTATCTCACTCTCTGCGTGTGTGTCTCTTCTCACCTTAGCTTCCTTTTATAATGTTTAGTTTACTCTAAATCCAAAACCATAGATCTCCAAAGTGATCAATGGTTGAGATTAGATCCCATCAACACTTGAGAATAATGGCTAAGATTTAATGTAATTCACTAATGCCAAAAACTTAGGCATTTCATTAAATTAAACTCAATTAACTATAAAAATGCGTTCACTTTAATAATTACTTAATTAAAGTGAATTTCCTAAGTCTTGAGTGGTATTAATGGCGACTTCTACATGTTAGACATAAAACCGACGTGGAAGTACCTGTCTGATGCTACAAACATCAACAGTGTCGAATTGCATCAACCATTTTGCTCCCAACACCTTGTCCATTCCACTAAGGGGTAGAGCATAATATCTAGATTGTAGTTCTAGGTTTTGTATTTTGATCGAGAACTTATGGCATTGTCTTAATCCTTTGATTTGCTGACCGTCGACTGTTGTAACCACGAGATTCTTTACAGGGTATACAAAAAGATTTAATTGTTTCACAAGATTAATGTCCACGAAATTGTGGGTGCTTCCCGAATCTACTAATAGTGTGATATCTTTTTCGTTTAGTCTTCCTTTGAGTTTCAGGGTATTTGGTTTCATTTTTTCTATAATTGCTTCAAGCGAAATCATGGGTTTTATGTCTTGACTATTACGGATGGAACCACTATTCCTCAAATGAGGTGGAATATAATGAGTTGTAGGTGGTTGCACTTCTTCTTCTTGGATTGTAACATGGTCATCTTCCTTACAATCCTGTCTAATGCTTGTAATTGATGCTAATGACACCTTTGGTGATTCTTCTTCATTAGAATCTGACATGCCTTCCACAACATGTCAGATTCAAGGTTACCTTTTCGAAGAATTCATTGGGGCCTTATTTTTAGCATGTGTGCTTTTTATAAAAAGGAAAATCAGTTGTGTCAAGAAAGGAGTGCTCTAGAAGAGGAGACTTTAGGAAAATATAATACTTAAGCCATGCAAGCAACTAGATCTTAGGAGAGAGGGTGACTTCCCTAGGCTATTTTCAACATGTGCTTTTCAATCGCTTCTAGAAGGTAGAGTGCTTCATTGGGAGACTCTCATGGAGTATTTTTGGACACATGCCATTCTACTTTCTACTCTTGAACTCTTCTCACTTCCCCATAAAATATTCTTGGACAATACCTTACTTGCTCCCAAGTTGCAGAACTTAAAAAAACTCGGGATCACTTAGCAGAGGCTCGAAAAGTAGGGAAATGGGTAGTCATTCAGGATCTCAAAGTAGTGATTCAAGACTCTCCTCCCCTAGGGTATTCTCGGCTTGGGTCTACCAAATGATGCCCTTGCTAAGGCACGAGTGGAATTTCGGGCATATTGGTGGGGTGTTGGAAATGTAATGTGGCCTTCTAGTTTTCTCTAGGGTCACTTAATGATGCACTCGGACCCTTAGGCATTCTTTGTGTAACTGAGACACACGAGTCTTATTCGAACTATATTAGACTATCTAGGCTATCACTCGCTTTTATTTTGTAGATAGGACACACATAATATTGGTGGGGTCAGGGGTTCAAGTGGTGTTGCTTGTTATATCTGGGATTCTCTCAAGAGAAGAGTGACCATGGTTAGCTCAGATGAGGCAACTCGTTTCATGTGGGTCCGGATCAACAACATGTCCTCCCTTTCCTGTGACATCTTCATTGCGGTTTGCTATTTCCCTCCCGCTTCATCAGATTATACTCTACATAGGGATTTTGATGGGGACCCCTACTTGGACTTATACGTGGATATTGTCCAATATTTGACTCAGGGTGAGGTCATCCTTCTGGGTGACTTCATTGCTCGTACTAGGAACCAACATATGTTGCTCCATGATAGATTTGAAAATAATTTCTACCTTTATGAGATAGACCTAGCCTTTGTGGACCTCCACAAGATGTTGGATGCTGGGTTGGGCCCCTTTTTATCTTATGATAGGCACCTCCTGCATTTAGGTGACTCTCATGAGATGTTGATCCTTAATGGTCTACCTTGTTCCCTAGAGTCTAGCGGTTTTACATGTTTCCCCCATAGTGGGGTCCTAGTGTTGTCGACTATGTTTTGGTCAATCAGAGCTTGATTCCATATATCTTCTAGTTCTCGATCCTCTGGATTCCCTTAGCGGACCACAATCTTCTATCCTTTTCACTCAGAGCCGACCCTTCCCCCCCGACCCCCTCCGACCACCATCCTATTTGATGATTGGGACGTCGATGCCTATTCTACCCTTCTCCACTAGATACTTCCCCCTCTCTCCCATTTCTCATTGCTTGAGCTAGCCTCCTCCAAATATGCCCTCCTCTCTTCGGTTATTTCGGAAGCAACTCTTAATCACTACCCTCATACTACCAAAACTCCCTCCCGCTCCCTGAAACCCAGATCGAACCCAATGAGCCAATGGTACGATGAAGAATGCAAATCATACCATTCTTAGCTTTGCCACACCCTCTTACATGATCTTGCCTCTTATCCCAAACTTTGAAAATCCTATCGTTATCTCCTTCGATGCAAGAAATGTATCTTTCTTGTCCAACAGAGATTGTGTATAGCCCTTCGTGACTCTCCCATGAACCTTTTGGCACATCCTCTTCCCTCATCAGTCCAATCTACCCCCTGACCTTGATCCCCAGTCCATGTTCACCCATACGACCACCGTATATGACTCCCCGAATACCCTCGGTCTTAGTTACCTCTCCCATCTTCTCGTCACATGTTTTAGGACTCGAATATCTGATGGGAGATATGGGACATGAACACTGATAGGGTAGTAGACGAGGAGGGTTTCCAGGCACTGTTCCTCAAGCATGGCATTTGACTGCTAGTCTAGTGCATCACTAATCTATTTAACCATGTGGTTTGCTTTGGATTTCCACCCACATGGTCCCACCATACTATCCACCCAATCCAGAAATTTGGGTCCAGTGCTGATCCGAATTACTATTGGGCTATCATGGTGGGTCACACTTTATCCAAGCTATGTGCCACTTGTTAGAATTTAAGGGCAAAAACAGTAGCTGGCTAGAACAGAAATATTTTATTTTAATTTCCAAACATTAGCTACTGTAATTTAGGATCGGCAAGACATTAAAATTTCTGATGCATAATCTGATAGCATAAATCAGTAAGTAGCATAACATAGACCTGAATATTTCCTTGACTGAAACAAAGAACAGAATTACCTGATATGTTGCTGTTACCTTCCTCAATGTATGCTCAGAAAAAGCTTGATGGATCATGGATCAAACCCTCAGGGTAGATCTCGTCATGATCATGTGGATATTGCCAAGAAGGACTCTTAGGATAGTAAACCAGAAAACAAACCAGCAGGCTGATAAACTAAGGATCATGCCACTGTCAAGTAATGGGGCTGAAAGCAAAACAACTCTGTTCAACCTAGGGCTGAAGAGAAAAACCCCAAACAGCCTTAACACTTTCAGCCCACAGAAAACTGCTTCAAAATATCAACAGCCCCAATAGTCCAGTTCACAATAGTACTAGGCTCCTAGCATACAAGGTGAGGCAGCACACAAAGGACAGCACCAGCAAATCATCTAGACAGCAAGGCGGCACCAGCAAAACATCTAGACAGCAAGGCGGCACCAGCAAGAGGATCCAGAACACCAATCAGCAACCAAAAAAGAACTCTACGGCTGGCTGGGAAAGACCCTTAGGGTCAGCGGCAGGCTTAAACAAGAAAGGCTGGAGGGGGTAAGCCCATGGTAGCTGGAGCAGACCAGAAACACATCAAGGAGGAGCTAGAGACCTGTCCAGAAGAGCCGCAGACACTTAATAACCTGATCCAGAAGAGCCGCAGCAATACCTCAGTCTAAAACTTGGCTTTGGGAGTGAGTGAGTGTCAAATGAGGAATAGACCTCTCCTTATATAGTTTTAGGTAGGCAGGGTTAGGGCTAATATGTTAGCCTAATTGCCATAACTTTAGGGTTAGGTTTAATTCCTAACAAATAAACAAATAATATTTTACAATTTAAAATATTTAAATGGCAAATCAATAGTCAATAAGGAGATAAGACAAATCGATGAGAGGGGTTTCAAGATAAAAGCGGCCAACTTTTCTTTAGGAAGAAGTAAAGAATTGAACCAACACGCCATCAACAAATAGGGGGGACATAACTCAAGCAAGGGGGTTTAAAAAAGACAAAAGTCAAGGGTTAAGTCCTTTAATGGCAGAATTGGCCACATGAGTCTTCATGATATAACTTATAAGCTTTTATCATCCCAGCATACAAGGAGGGTCAATGATGTGATCATGGCTTTCTTCTTAACTGCTCCTAGGTCACATGGACCATCCCGAGAGAGAAGAAGGTCACACATCATCTCGGCTTGGTACTTAAACAAGAAACTGCATGGTCCCAGAGCAGGATACCCCAAAACACATCTGGGGGCCCTAGATCACAACTAGGGTCTTAACCACCAAGGTACACAATCAAGGATCAATCCAAGCGCTGAGCAAGGATTCCTTGGAACACATCTAGGGGCCCTAGAACACATCTAGGGACTTATACCATCAAATTGCTTGGTCCTTGACCAAGAACCCCAACAATACACCGGGGGCCCAACTAGGGTCTTTTGCCATGGCTCTAACTGCTTGGTCCCAGACCAAGAACCCCAGGAGTGTATTGGGGGCCCTAGATCACAACTAGGGTCTTTGCCATCCTCCCGGAGAATGGCTCTTGCAGCTGTATTAATTTTAACATGCTGCCCTCCATGGGAGACTATTAGAGATACTTGATGAGCAACATCTTCAGGCCAAGGGCTAGGTAGGTTTTTGATTGCAATACTAGACCATTGACTACATTCTCATCCTCAGAGTCATCATAGAGGAGGTGAGACACTACTCTTCGAAAACCTTTTGTTGTTTTTTCAACTTTCAAAAGGAGTTTGACTTAGTTCCAATGGAGGCCCTTTTCTAGAGACTTAGAGATATTGCCATTTTGGAGATTCTCCTCACTACAATCATGCATCTCTATGAGTCTGTACTGAGCCTCCTCCACACAATGCATGGTTTATGAGGAGTACCATAGAGGTGAAGTAGGGATGTCCTCTTTCACCCACTTTGTTCGAGATATACATAGATGAGTTGGAATCCTTTATATGGGAGCATATCCAACTTGAGGATAACAACCTCCTTCACCATGTTTTAATATCCATCCTACTCTTTGTCAATGATGTGGTCCCCCTAGCTTCTACTTCGGAGGTCCTCCAGAGATAACTAGACACCTTAGCTAGGTTTTGTGATCTTGAACAATTGACATTCAACCTTGGTAAAATCAAGGTTACGATCTTCAATGGCTTGAAGAGTGCCTTGTTGGAGTTCCATTTCTACTTTCAGGGTGATGAGATTGAGATCACCACTACCTACACTTACTTGGGTGTTTAGTTTTTTGGGCCCCAATTTAGTTTGAGATCGACGCTCTGGCCTTGGATAAGCAAGGGATATGGTTCCCTAGCCCTTTTGGAGCAACAATGTTTTTAGCACCACTTTTAGGACATTCAGTCTAAGATGGAGCTTCTAGATAACATTATTAGGTCCGCGGTTTTGTACATCTTTGAGGTTTTGTGGACCGAGTTTGCTAGAGGAGGATAGGGTCAAGAGTCAGTATAGAGAGGGTTCAGGTTCTACTACTCCGTCGTAACCTAGCACATCATCCAGGTTGAGTTTGTTGCCCACCCTTCTGAGTCGAGCCCTTTTTTGCTATGGTCTTACTACTTTATTGTGTCCGAAGATTCGCTAATTCGGCCGTTGGTAGAGATCGATATCCTTACTTGGCATACTGCTCCTTCGAGGCCTTAGTTGTTGCCTCTATTGGGTCTTCTCAACGAGTTCATTGTTGGTTTGCCTAGTTTATGCACCTATTACAATTAGTAAGCATCTTGATGGATAGGCTCGACCGCTTTAGATATTCCTTGAGCACCCTTGGCCATCTCCTGCCGAACAAGAAGGAGATGAACGATATCATTAGGGAGGACATTTATAGATAATGCATTCAAGTCTCTTTGGTAGATCCACCTAGCGGGCTCAAGACCAAGATGGCATTCTATGCAGAACATTTTATGGAGATGAGAGATGGCCTCATTATGAGACCAGCCTATACTCTTCGCCAGTGGATGCATGCCCTGAGGATCTCTCTTGGACAGTTTTGAGTTAGTTCTCATCGGCTTCGGGTGGAAGTCGATCACCCACATGAGACCGAGATAGAGGAGCATTTCATTTTTGGATGTCCCATCTATTACAAGATTTGTGGTTGATACCATTTCCTTTTCAGGGAGTCTTAGAACTCCCTCTCCATATTCTTTTGATATTTAGACCAACGTTGCTTGGCTTTATACATGAGGGAGGCTTATGGGTTTTAATCATCTATGCTTAGACCACCCACACCATCAGGCACTTCCAGGATGATCCCTCCAAAAGAATAGTTCTTTCTTACTCAACCTGCGTGCCTAAAATCTGGGACACTTGAAAATACACTGACCTTGATGCATCCAACTCCAAATAGAGTGCCAAGCCAAGGCCTATCTTGCACAACTCCTAGAAAAGTTTTATCTGACCAAAGGGGCAACAAACTTCCAAGCCTCTCACATGCTCCAACAAAAGACTGATCCGGACTGATCCAGACACCTTAAAGAGGTGTGGGGAGGAGATGATATCACATAACTTGAAAGGAGTCTTGGATCAACAGTGAATTTTGGCCAGACTGGAACTGGTATGGCAGTAGGATCTACCATGGAGTGGAAACCTTCCAGGCATCTGACTATCCATTTTGCTGCCAAAATATGACCTTGAGTCGCAACATCAATAAGCTTGAGGCCACCTTCTTCCTTAGGCATAGTGCAAACTTTGTAGTGCTTTTGGGACAGTGGTTAGTGAATGGAAACTGACATCCCAGAAACTTGGAACACTGTTTTTAACTGCTGTTTGAAGATTTTAACACCAATGCATTTCAAGGGAAAGACTTCAGTCATGATTGTTTCACTCAAAAAGTGTTAAAATCTTTATACACAGTTAAAAACCGGAAAAAAATTATACAGTATGTCAAACTGCAAAATCCTGGAGTCTAATAATATATTTTTATTAGCATACGCTCATGATTGTTGGTCACACCTCTTATCTAAATGGAAGGAAAATAATATAAGTTCGTGGCCCTGGTATCATGTTCACCATTCAATATAATATTAATAATTATATCTATTCAGTATTTAACCTTTTTTAAGACATTTATGTCTATTTTCGTAGGCAGGTGCTTTTCAATATGCCTTATGATTTGTTTTGGTCATATAGACTACAACAAGTGTTGTTATAGTGTAGGTTTTCTGCCCAAACCTGAAAAAGGAAGGGAAAAAAGGGGGAAAAAAGGGGGAAAAAAGAGAAAAATTCCCGAAACCTGAGGGAATATAGAAGGCCTACGGATGAGTTTCAGGCATACCACAGATTGCAACTCTTAGATAAATGGCATGAAAACAATATTAATTCTTGCCCTATTCCTTGTATCATATCCACCATTTAACTCTTGAATATAATATATATCTTTTGAAGACATTTATGTTTATTTTCTTGGCTGGTGCCTTTGAATATGGCCTTATGGTTAGTTGTAGTCATTTGGTCCACAACAAATGAAATGACTTTTAAGTTTTATCCTTTACTGGCGAGCCTTACTGCTAAAGCTTTATGTTTTAACTTTTATTATAATGTTCTTTCTGTAAAACACCAGATTACCATCAAAGAAACTGAGAACTAAAAATGGTCATATTAAATTGAACCATTCTCATATCTAATTGCTTTGCTCGAGCTTGTAGGCATTTAGTTAGAGGATATGATTATTTTTCAAGCTCCTGTGAGTAGAAGCTCAACAAGTTTGATGCTTACCCCAAAGCAATTTGAAATGGTGTTCTCAAGTCTTCCAAAATTTATATCATTGAAATAATTGAAAATCCAATATGAAGAATTGAAGGCTTTTGATTTCCTTGAAGAATCTAATGCCAAATATTATCCACATTTCTTACTGGAGAGTCGTGAGTTTCATGATGTCCATTTAAAAGTTTTTTCAAAAGGTTAGAATTACCATTGATGTATGAAGGTAGTGTCAAGAGCTTCTTTAGAGCGCTATTTGCAAACTCGTAAGATTGTACCAAGGTTGGATGTAATTTGATTTAGAAATGGTGCAATAGTCATAGGTGACATTGTGAAATTGAATGTTAACTCACTGATTTTGACATGTCCCTGCAAGAGCCCATTTAAACATTTCTATGATTTTGATATTATAATTATAACATGAACACATAAAAAGAGCCAAGATTGCATTGATAATGAGAAAGCAAAAGATTTCTTATAAAGAGTTACAAGCTAGTTGAGTCAATCCACTTTATGAATGTGGGATAAACCAGTGTTACCAACATCGGCATCGGCAAAATATCGTCAAGGGTCCGAAAACGAAAATATCGGCAAAATCGGGGAAAATATCGGTAAATATCGGAAAATGTCGTAAGAACGAAAAAAATACAAAAATATTCATTTTTTTTCAATTTTTTAAATATCTAAAGCATCAACAACATCAACTAAATGCATTTCCACATAAATATGAAAAGAGAACTCATATATAAGATGTATAAGATGTCTAGTAAACTCGAATGCATCACAGATCAAAACTGAATCATGTCCTGACTCTAAAGCCTCAAAATTTCGTCAAAAAATACAATAAATGTATCTCATCATCATGAGTTATCTACAATGAAATCAGATAAATAAACTAACAATTCTCTCGGCCCCTTTTATGGCCGAAGGTGATGGCCCTAGAAATGGATTTTCCTTTAGAGGAAGAAGGTCCTGGGGCTGGCATTGGACTCTAATGTACTGTAGAAGAAGAAAGATCTAGACTCTAGTGTCCTATACTGGTGCTACTGCCAAGTACAACTCGCTCTGTGGAGTTCGCGAAGATATATTCATGTGCATCCATATGAATTCAAACCATTATACACAAATATGCAAAGTTTCTCTTGTAAATAGCAAGGGTGCATATAACCAAAATATGCACCGAGTGCAATGCATCTCTGAACCAAAATGCATCAACAAAGAGGCTGTAAATGGCCTCTAGAGTCCAAAAAAATTCATGCTAAAACAAATAACTACATATCATCAAAATCCTTGCCTATATTAGGATCCTCATCATCAGTGTAACCCTCTAAACATTAAAATAAGATAGAAAAAGCTTAACATGCCTAATAAGTGATTTTACTTGAGTGAAGGGTACATTTTTACTAGTTTCATGACAGAAGAGTTCAATAATCAATGCCACCAACATCGAGGTACATAGAGGGTTTGGTGCTCTTGACTAAATGCCAGTTCCATACCCTCAGACATGATAGAATCTAGTGGAAATGTTGCAATATTGTCAATCTTGAAATCCTGAAAACCATGAAGTCTGTTGAATTTTGAATGGGACCTAAAATTCTACTTTCTTCATATGAAGTCCAATGAGGTTGGAACCACTCTCAAACATCATGAAAAAATTAATGGTAATGTTAAAAATTTAAGTAAAAGTGACATTCTCCTTTATCTTTCATTTTCACTAGCCTCCTTAACTATGTTTTCAGCTCTTGCTCCTTTGCTCTCTAAACCCCACACTTTGTTTGCAAAATGACACTTTAAAACCCAAAATTGGCTTTTAATCCATGACTGTCTGCGACATTTTCCATCAAATCGCGATATTATTGCGCTATTTTCGAAAATATCGCGATATTATTGCCAAAGGAATATATCGCGATATTTTTAGTCAATAATATTGCCAACCCTCAAAATGGCGATAATATCGTGATGTTGGTAACAGATAAACCAAAAAGCACATTAAAGTCAAATAAAGCATACAAGCATAAAGTAACATAAAGTCCAAGTGACTTTATTAATCCTTATGTCTAATATCTAATTGACCATAATATTCTAATATTTACTTTAACACCCTCCCTTAATGGCCAATCTACTAACTACACCAAGCTTATCTTAGAATTTTATATATGTTTCAAGACACAAAGGCTTGGTGAAAATGTTTGCAGTTTGGTCCTCTATGCTGATTTTCTTGCAAACCCAACACACAATTAATAATCCAAATAAAATCTCTTTATTAATTATTGGCACAGTTAGGTTATCAACGAAACATTATCGGAAACATTAAAAACAAAAACCAATCTCATTGCACAAAGATTTAGGGTAAACAACCCCTGGAAAAATCCTTGCGGGAATACCATATATGTGATGATTTTATTGCTATAAAATCAGGGCTCCCTTCCTGGGATAATGGCCCTTCAGAGGATTAAAATGCAACGATAGCCTAGCCCACCTGGTTGCTATTTCCCTCGCTGCCTCTTTGCACCTTTCCTCAGCCCTACCCACTCACACTTGGATGAACTCTCTTCACCCACCCAATGAGATCTCCTCACTCTCTATTCAATGTGTCCCTCACACCCTCACACTCTCTGTGAGTCTCTCACATTGTGTATGTGACTCTCTCACTTCCTCACACAATGTGACTCTCTCACTTCCTCACACAATTGAGATCTAATTTCACGTTCACTTTAGATCTGACGGATAGGACTTAATCAACTCTCACTCAAGTTACTAATGGCAAATAACTTAGACATCTAACTTAATTAATTAAAAGATCATTCACTTTAATAAATGACTCATACAGTGAACTTCCTAAGGTTTTATGAGAGGTTACAAGGACGACTTCCACATGCTAGACACCGAGCCTATGTGGAAGTATTTGCTCGATGATAAATACATCAACACTCTATGGGACAATACTACAACTCAAAATATCTATCCTCTACAAGCTGTATGATGAAGTGGCAATGTATCTCAACATGCTTGGTCTACTCCTGGAAGACTAGATTCTTGGCTAGTTTGAGCACCCCTTGATTATCATAGAGTAGGGGTGTTGGCTCTGTCTGTTGCATCTTGATGTTTAAAAGCATCATCCTTAGCCAAACTGCCTTACATGTTCCTTTCACTAATTCTCGATATTTTGCTTTTGTCGATGAAAGGGCTACTGCATGCTGCTTCTTGCTGGTTCATGTGATTGCACCCATGCCGAGGCTAAAGACATATCTAGAAGTTGATTTTCTATCATCCACACGACCTACCCAATCTGAATCTGTAAACCCACATAGCCTAGGGTCTTTGCATCTTCTATACAAAATGCCAAAGTCAAGTGTCCCTTTCACATATCTCAACACTCTCTTTGTTGTAGTCCAATGCTGTACCTTTGACACTGTCATAAATTTGGAAATGAAGCTCACAATGTAACTCAAATCTGGCCTAGTGGCTGTAAGATATATCAAGCTCCCCACTAGCTACCTGTAGACTAACTCATTAATTGCCTTAGAGTCAGTCTTGATTGAAATCTTCAACCTTTTCTCCATAGGTGTAGACAATATTGTAATCTGTCATTTTGAATTTGCTAAGCAAACTCCTAACATATTTTGTTTGTGAGACAAAAATGTTGCTACATGTTTGTCAAACTTCTACACCTAGACAATAATGTAGGAGGCTTAGATTAGTCACGTCAAAAGCCTTACTCATATTAGATTTGGTTTGTTCAATAGCACTTGCCTCATTACCTGTAATAATGATGTTATCTACATAAATGACTAGTGGAATGATATCATTACCAACACTTTTGACATATAGATTGGAATCTGAAGGACTACGTTGGAACCCTTGTTCATCCAATTACTTGTCAATCTTAATGTATCATGCTTGAGGTGCTTGCTTTAGGCCATATAGAGCCTTCGTAAGTATGCAAACAAGATACTCCTTTCTTGGAACCTGAAACCCCTATGGTTGATACATGTAGACCTCTTCCTCCAAATCTCCATCGAGGAAGGCATTCTTCACGTCCATCTGATGGACCTTCCAGCCAAACTATGCTGCCATGGCTAGAACTATTTGGATGGTTCTCATCTTTGCAGTAGGAGCAACGGTCTCCTCATAGTCAAGGCCCTCTCACTGAGAGAACCCTTTTGCAACCAACCGTGCCTTGTGTTTGTCAAGTGTACCATTTGCCTTGTACTTGACCTTATACACCCATTTGTAGCCAATGGGTTTCTTATTTGGTGGAAGAGTAGTTAGATGCCAAGTTTGATTTTTCATCAAACTCTCATGCTCGACTGCCATGGTCTTCTCCCATTTAGGTCTCCCTTTTGCCTTTTCAAACACCCGTGGCTCATATACTTCCTAAATGTTGGCCATTAGAGAAAAGTTGACCATATTAGGTTTCTTGCTTTGGTTTTTTGATGATCTTCCGTTAATCATTTCATTTGTTTGAACATCTCCAATGGCGCTGTGCCACCACTTTGGTCTTTTCTTGGGATCTTCTCTATCGAAGTTGTCACCATGATCTGGGCTACTTGTATTAGATCTCTGAAACTCCTCATGCTCAAAATCCTCCCCCCTTTCAGTTGGAGTTGCCTGAAACTTGATACTTGAATCCTGAGATGCAGCACGCTGTTGTTCTGGGATTTTGATCTTTGAAGAAGTCTGGAAATGTCCATCTTCCTCATCAACTACTACATCTGTGCTAAAGCTCAATTGGTTTGCGTTAACATCAACTAATCTGTAGGCTTTATGACTATCCTTGTACCCTATAATCATTAGTTTCTTTCTCTTCGGGTCTAACTTGGTTCTCTTCTCGCTTGGAATCTCGGTATAAGCAGTAGAACCAAAGACCTAAAGATGTTTGATTTGGGCTTCCACCCAGACCATGCTTCCTTTGGAGTCTTCTGCTTCACCACCATCGTTTGAGATCTATTCAGCAAGAATACTGCTGTGAACACTGCCTCAACCCAAAACTTGTTTGGAACACACCTATTCTGCAACATACACCTGGCCATCTCTGTGATTGTGCAGTTCCGCCTCTCAACCACTCCATTCCGCTGTGGAGTGTAGGGTGCAGTGAACTATCTTTTGATCCCATGTTTAACACAAAAGTTATTGGATTTTTTGGAACATAATTCCCCACCATTATTAGACTTAAGAGTGGTAATGTGACAACCTGGCTTTTTTTCTACTAAGGCTTTGAACTTTAGAAATGTTGAATTCCTATAACTCAGCACATGAAATTATAGCCAATAATTAATTTTAACCAGAAATTTATATTTGTTGTTATAAATTCAGAAATTATGTTAAAACCTACAGCTGAGTTATTAAACCAGAAAATTACAGCAGAAGCATACTCAGAAAACCAAGCACATAAATGAACAACACCAGAAAATACCCTGGAAACCCCAGTGTGGGGAAAAACAACAAAGAGGGGGCTTTATTACGGCTCTTGAGAGAATATTACAACATCTAGAAAACAGAAATTTCTCAGCAGATTACCCTTCCCTTCCTCAGCAAGAATTTGCCCAGCTATTGGCTGTAGGACCCAACTTGATTCTGGCCTGTGTACGACCCAACTTGATTCTGGCCTGTGTACGACCCAGGTACGGCCTGTTGCTGCTGGGTGAATTTGGCCCTGATTCGACCTTCTTATCTCTGCACAAGGCGCCCTGTAATTGGCCCTCTGGAAGCTGCTGAATTTGGCCTCCCTTTGCTGCTCAGTACGACCTTGGTACGATCTCCACTGTCTGATCAATGCTAGCCCATAACTCACCCTTCTCAAACTGTTGAATCTCTTCCTCTCTCTCAGCCAAGCGCCCCTCTTCCTCTCTCACAAAATGAGAATGTGTGTCCCTCACCCTCAGCCCCTCTTTAGCTTCCTAACAACCACCTTTCTTGTTGAAATATTGTAACTTCGAAGAATATTCTAATTATATTTGAGTTATTATTTTATAGATCAAATCCCCTTTTGCGGATTGATCAAGTCGGGTCTTGTATAAGATCAAATCTCCTTTTGCGGATTGATCAAGTCGGGTCTTGTATAAGATCAAATCCCCTTTTGTGGAGTGGTCAAACTGCATTTGTATAGTGGTATTTGTAAAGTCGGCCCCTAGTAAATTATAAAGTGCTTTAAACTACTTCTAGGAGAAGTTGACCCCCCCAAGTGAAGAGACATAACCCTAGTGCCTCTTCAACTTGTATTTATATGTGAGGATGGTGCCTCATTTGAACACACTCACTCTCACTCATCTAGTGCGCATACCTTGAAGGCAGTTGTAGGAGGAAGGAGAAGAGAGGTGCATTCTCGGTCTTGGTTTATCTTTGGTGTTTTGGTCTTAGTCTTGGCATTGTATTGGCAATCTATTATTGAGGAAGTTTTTGTTGTGTTTTCTCCCCCATGAGGGTTTCCCAGGATAAAATGCTGCGTACCTTGTGATTGTGTTTCTTTCAGTCATCCTCCTTATGTTGTTGTTTTCGAAATGCATTGAATGCTCATGTAATTTGGAAATAACCTAATAACAACAGTAAAAGATTAACATTTCTATCTTGAATTGTGTGCCCATTTCAGCCTCCAAGGCTCCAAGTAGGTGTGCCCCCCTTCGCTGAACCCCACACGACACTAAGGTGGTGCACCCCACTAGACTGGGCCCCACAATCCACCCAAAATAGAATTTGCTGAAATTCCTAAGTTAGACTTAGGCTAAGACAAATAAGGCTGATCTGGGTAGCTTAATGTGTCCATTAACATGCCTAGGACACTTAGGCCCATGCTGAGACACCTACCGAGCTACAAAACTAACACTCCCTCTTAGCGAGGGAGGTGTCTCCACCTGGATCAATCTCTAACCCCATCAAATCTGCGGTTGTTGTAGTTGCTCCTTCTGAACTGGAAGACCCTCTTGCTACCTCTGCTGCACTCTGATCTGATATCCTACTCTGCTCATCCATCAATGTCATGTCATACCAGCTTATAGACTTGGCAGTCTTGGATGAAGCCTCTCGTCCACAAGACTCAACCACTGACATTGATCTCTGATCCAAGATCTCCTTGGACCTTGTTATCCCTTATCCTAGGGATAACTAAGGAGATTATGTCTCGAGGTCCATAGGTCCTAGACATGGAGTACTGAGAGCCATATGACTTGATCTTGGCCCTAGAGGGCCCATATTTTCCTCAACGCCTCCCATCTATTAGCAACAACAACATACATCCCATCGACCTGGTTCTAAAGTAGCGGTGGGTCTTGCTCCATGAGGTAATGAGTCCGGGTATCATGGTATGTGTCACTTTGATTCTCAAAACATTTGAATATGTGCATTGAATTCTCTTTTGTTTCATGACGTTTGCTTGGAAATTATGCCCTTTGACTTGTCCATACTTGGGGGGGATGACATAGTGCCCTAGTAAGTTGGTTCCCTTAGGAGTGAGTTGCCATGAGGACGGCTTGGTTGGCATGTGTGGTAGCTCTTGAGGCCTTTTGAGGCTTAACGTTTCACTTTGGAGGCCTAGTGTTCCAAGAAGGGGCCTAACGTCACCATATGAGGGGCATGACGTCATCCCTAAAAGACAAAATTAAGGTTTTTATTGTTAATTTGATGTAAAACTGGATTTTTGATGTAAACTGGCCATGTCGGCCTTTTTTGACCTAAAATGTAATCAAAGGTCACTTGTATTGTATAAATAAGGGAACAATCTCTTATATTTTTCATCATCTTTCATTCACACAAGTGTGAGGTCTGAAATTCGACCTCTTTTAAGGCTTATTGGCTGAACTAAGTGGTGCGCAACTCTTGGAGGGAGCTTATCTTGGTGTATTTTTGCATTTTCATGGTGGAAAGTCTTCAACTAGGGTTTGTGACTAGATTATTCTTGGT
>ML860757.1:14993-27596 GCA_009831015.1 Picea engelmannii
TGAGGGAAACCCTAACCCTACAATGGCACTAACATTGAGCAGAGGAAATTTAAAATGAAATGGATAACAATAACTAGTTAGAAAATAGTAAAATACCCTGTGAAAAGAGAAGAGTTGTGTGGAGTCTGTACAAAACAATTAGTAGAATGAATGTATGAACGTTGATCTCACTGAAGAGAATAAGCAGCCTCTGCTGGTCTTCGAAGAAAAAGTTATAGCAAACAAAACACTGGAACAAATAAACAGTCAGAATGTAACAATTTGTAGAAAAAATCACTAGATGAAAAAAGAAAACGATAAATTAAAGATATCTTTGGCAAGAAACTTCAGCAAAATACTACTACTAATATATTTAATTTAAATTCAAAAATTAAATGATAATATTTAAGAAATACAGAGAGAGAGGTTTTAAAAAGTCCAAGAAAGATCCAAAAAAACCATGTAGTAAACAACTACAAATGCACAACTTTAACAATTTGCAGAAAAATTGAAATTGTCCACCAAATATTTAAGTTCATTAGAAACACTGACTCGCAAACAAGATTTTTAAGAAGAGTTCAAGATCACACTAATACCACAATTTGAAGGTCAGATTTGGTGCAAACCTGCTTCTGCACAAGCTTTTCTGGAAAACATTACAAAAAAAAGCAATCAGTAGGCAGTCGAATGAAAATTTTCATATGAAATTGTAAACAGGGATTGAAAGGATTCGCTCACCCATGGCGTTTTCCACGTAGACTTGGGGTCCCCAATGGATTTTTCGGGACCCCTCTTTCTCTGCTTGTCTTCTCACGGTGCGGACAAACTCGACCACCGACATCTTTTCGTCGGCATTCTCCAATTCAAGTATTAAATTGAAACCATTCGGAAGCGAAATCCTGAACAAGAATTTGTTCACCTCCGGTTCAACCTTGAGATTCTTGTTAGAGGGAACTCCAAGGTAGCCCTAATTATTGCTTCTTTTCTTCCTGGCAGAATATTCTGCCATCTTGGACGCAATAGATAGAAAACGACAGAGGGAACACTCTTGGACGCAATAGATAGCAAACGATAGAAAACTAGCAAGAATTAACGTATGCAACGAACTTGACATACACCCCAGATATCTAACTACTCAGAGCAAGCATGCATGTATAGCTCAAGACAAGCTCTGGAGTTCCGCCATTGCTAGAAAGCTCCGCTCAGATACAAAATCAAGTGAGTTAGGTCGGTTTTCAGTTAGTCATTACAGGATGCCATAGAAGAACTTCAGGCCTGGACACTTGCACAAAAGAGCCCTGGAAATTTAGGTCTGGAACACAATAGAGGCCTTGACAATAAAGGTCTGACTTTACATAGATACACATACTCTAAACACGAGTTAGGTGGAGCAGTCAGTTAGTCTTTTAGTGATGAGTCCGTTAGTCAGGCAGTGGGGAAAACACATGCAACATGAGTCCATGGGTGGTGGGATAGGGATTAGTCACTTACAGCAAGCATGAGTTCGTTGGATATGCATCTGTAACTTGCATGAGTCCGTGGGAGGAGCTTACACAATAATGTTGACTTCGATGTCCATGCTGATAGGCTTGGAAACTATAAATAAATAGCAATGGCCATTATCAATTCACGATAGCAATGGCACAGGCTACGATAGAGAATACAATCACTTTATTTTCACCTGCCCAGAAATAAGCTCTAACGCTTTACCCATGTAATTAGGACAGAAGCTTTGAACCTTGCTTTAGACCGCTCCAGGTAATTGCTGCTACTTGCCCGGGAGGAAAAAAGGGCCTAAGGATCCCACCGCTCCACAACAGGAATAGATAGTTGCACTGGTTCGGGCCTCCCCCTGACCTCCATATCCTGCGACTAATCTTGGATGCTAAACAGAATAGCACAAGCTTTTAGCTTCGTTACACGAATGAGGAAGTTAATAGATCATGTTACTCCAGCGTGGGAATAACGTTATCGCCTTGCCTCCTGGTTGGGTAATGACAGAGACCGCTTTCTCCCATGATATGAGTAACGCTAATGCTCGATAGAGGCCTTGACGATAGAGGCGATAGAGTATATATAGCCCTCTAGCCTCTTGCCAAATTTTAGAGAAGCATATCAAGGCGCTGAACCTAAAAGCAATCGAATCCATCCCGCTGCCACTCATAGAAAAATCATAGACAAAAATTTGTGAAATGTCATTCTTCTGTAAAGCAAACAACACTTTCAAAGATCAGCGGGTTAGCCTTGAATCAAAATCTATTTTCCGGGTAGCGCAAATGCTAATCTGAGAGTTTTCGTTCCCTAGTTTTTCCACCTTCCTTTAATTCTTTCAATTACGAGTTACTCTTCGTACTCTACAACTATCCATCCTTTATTTGATGGCTACTACCCCACCACCCACATCTTTTCAATATATTGACCACTTCCTCCTTCCCTATTGATGCAGAAACATCCACAACATATCAAGCGAGCCAGCACATTTAGAGAAACCAGCTGGACAACGCCAGTACAAATTTTGAAATACTTTGGAAGTTGTTGCGCCGCTCTTTAATGAAGTCATTCATGGAGAAGCACACTTGTATTGTAAAGGGGACCTTGAGCCTTTAAGCTCTTGTCCTTAGTAGATAGGAAGGTATTTAATATATTTAATGTAGGTAGATAGGAATTTAACTCTAGATTAGACAGTTTCAGTTTTCGAGAGGGAAAACGGATATAGACACCCTCCTTTGTATCATTGTATTATTATCATTCAGAAATAAAACAGGAGCAAGAAGAGAGGAGCAAGTAGAGAACTTGTGGAGAACACCCATCTACAGATTGAATTAATAGAAGAGAGCCTTTGATTCAATTTCATGACTGGTGTTGTTTCTCTGTGTATGCTGTTTAGGTGCTCACGAATGTTTGTTTTCTTTGTATGCATTTGCTTTGAATATGCTGTGTATGTGATTTCATTGTTGATTTGAAATCCGTGAGAGAGAGGAAAATAAGTTTCAATTGTTTCTCTGTCTGAGCCAGGAGATTCCTGCATAGTGTGCAGTCGAATTCATCCGCATAGAGTGCGTTGATGAAGCTAGACAGTTAAACCCTTACTCTCATTTGCCCAGAAGTTGAATTGGGTTGATAGAGCCGTGCAGGAAAATTGCAGGCTGAACTTGAAGTCTCAGTGGAAAATCTGAGCAGAAGAAGGTAGAGATTGCTTTTGCAGAAGTGCACAGAGTCTGGAAGATTCAACACTTCGAGAGCTGTTGGAGGTCAAGCGCGCGAAGCGTGCGCAAAGTCTCTGAGGGAGTTAGAGTTGACCAGCTTAGGAGAGATAGTTCCTTCGTGATACTGTAGGAACAGAACCAGGAGAAGGTTCGAATAGGACGGAGCTTTGGACTAGAGATTTCTTCAAGGAGGAGGAATCGACGGGCAGTTCTCGCAGGGAAGATTCGCAAAAACCCGCCAACCATCAGATCTCAGTGAAGTTGTGAGGGGTTTAGCCCTAGGCGCAGGAAGGAACTAAGGCTTATCGAGATCCGGCTTATCGGGTTTCCCGGAAGCAAGAGTTTCATAGCTGTTGAAATCGCAATCAGCAATTTTCCGATCTAATCGGAACCGTTGATCACTAGGGAACAGGTGGCACGAGATCTTGGGAAGTCGAGATTTGACATTCAGGACTTTCCGGTGCAAAGGAATTGCGACCTTTGAAATCACGATCCCGCGATTCCCGATAGGGCAGAGAGAGGAGGTGACATGGCGAGGAATTGGCGCACGTGCATATTGGAGTTTGGGGATTTGTGAAGGCAGTGACGCGCGACAACACAAATGTCGATTTCCCGATAGAGAAACCTCCGATAATAGAAGAGGAGAAAGTCAACGATTGACCCATATCGGGGTTCGGGATTCGTGAGACATAAGGCATGCGAGCATAGAATTCGCGATATCGTGAATTCCGATTTTCCGATTGTTAAGGGAGATCATTGCAGGAGTACTGTGGGTAAAAAGTTTCCCGACGGGGAATTAGAGGAGCATTGACGCTCTTCGGGCCAAAGATTAGAGAAGATCCTGGTGGAAGCGGTTGGACTGCGAGGGTTAGACAATGCCAAGTGGTATCAGAGCCGAAAGTCTTTGCTTTTAGGAGCAGAGAGGAGAGAAAACATCATGCCTCCGAGAAGAGAAAGACAGTCACCAGATCCCAAAGATAGGGAGGTGAGGAGAAGAGGTAGGCCAGAAGGGAATCTAGAGATGGAGCGACAAATGCGAGATCTCCAAGAAAGGCTTGAGGAGATGGAGACATCGTAGAGACGCGAAGTCGGCGCTGGAGAGTTCAATGATTCCGAGGTGGAAGAGGAAGCTGGACATGCAGAAGAAGTCACATCAGAGGATGTATCAACAGAGCGATTGATAAAAGCTATCGCCAGAATGAGCTCCAAGACCAAAATGGATATTCCAGCTTATGAAGGAAGCTTGGATGCAGAAGAGTTGCTGGACTGGATCAGTGCTCTTGATACCTACTTCGACTATGAAGATATCGAAGAGGATAAGAAGGTAAGGCATGCTGTTACCAAATTGAAAGGACATGCAGCCTTATGGTGGGACGAGCTACAAGCGGACAGACGTTCCAAAGGCAAACAGAAGATAAAAAGTTGGGATAGAATGATTGCTAAGATGAAAGCCAAGTTCATCCTGAGGGATTATCAGATCACATTGTTCAGGCGAATGCAGAACCTGAGACAGAAGATGATGACGATGAAGGAGTACATCGAAGAGTTTTACAGACTCAATATCAGAGCAAGTCATCGGGAGAGCGATGATGAGAAGGTGGCGAGATACCTGAATGGTCCGAGGTATGACATTCAGGATGAGTTAAGCATGGCAACTATCAGGACTGTTGAGGATGCTTACCAGATGGCTCTGAAAGCCGAGGAGAAGCTGAGCCGTAAGCAAGGACAGCGAGGGCGAGGCAGTAGTCAACCCAGAGGCAAGGCAGTTGCCCAAGATAAATATCAGAAACCCAAGGAGGAATGGAAGAGACCTCAGGGTAGAATTGAGAGAGGTGGAACCTCACAGAGGCAGCAATATGCTGAGCCGAGGAGACAACATATAGAGCAGGGTGGCGGTTATGATGATGCAAACACTTTTCCTCGTACCAGAGGTAGGGGAAGAGGCAGAGGAGGAATCATCACATGTTTTACATGTGGAAAAGATGGACACAAGGCCGTTGACTGTCCAGATAGAAAAACGAATAGAGGGGAAGCTCACATCACTGAGGCGCACAGGCGTGATGTTGAGGATGAGGACACTGAAAGTGGGAAGTCGCTGACGGTGCATAAAGTTCTTTTGACACCCAAGAAAGAGGTGGAGGACACAACTCAGAGAACCAGACTGTTCAGGACAGCTTGCAAAACTAAGGATAGGAAATGCAAGGTTATTGTGGACAGTGGAAGCACCGACAATCTCGTTTCAACCGAGATGGTGCAAAAATTAGAGCTGGAAACGACTGATCACCCGAGTCCATACAAAGTATCATGGCTACAAAAATGACATCAGGTGAGTGTCACTAAACAATGTTTAGTTGATTTCAAAATGGGTGAATATAAGGATAAGGTCCTATGTGATGTTATTCCCATGGATGTCTGTCATGTATTATTGGGTAGACCACGACAGTATGACAGAAATGTAGTTCATGACGGGAGGATGAACACATACACCTTAGAGAAGGATGGAATAACACATAGATTGCTTCCGATAAAGGACAAAGAGGTAAAACCGAAAGTAAGCAAAACAATACTTCTCATGAGTGGGAAGGAGCTTCTCACAGAGATGGAGAAGAAGGAAGATCCACAATTCTTTGTGGTCAGGAAACCGAGAATTGTCCTGACTAGCACGAGAGTGGATGACTTACCAGTTGAGATTCATGAACTGCTGGAAGAGTTCGCTGACATCATAGTGGATGAACTACCTCATTCGTTGCCACCAATGAAGAGAGTGAGTCATCGCATCGACCTCATACCAGGAGCCAGTTTGCCGAATAAGGCTGCGTACAGGTTGACACCTCAGGAGAACGAGGAGGTCAAGAGGCAGGTACAGGAGCTGCTGGATAAAGGATTGGTCAGAGAGAGTCTGAGTCTGTGTGTTGTTCCAACGGTGCTTAGTCCGAAGAAATATGGTGGCTGGAGAATGTGTACTGACTCCAGAGCGATAAACAAAATTACCATCAGGTACATATTTCCACTTCCGAGAATGGATGATCTGATGGATTGCTTGAGCGGGGCAAATTATTTTTTCAAAAATTGATCTGAAAAGCGGATATCACCAGATTCGCATGAGGGAAGGTGATGAATGGAAGACAACATTCAAGACAAACGAAGGTTTGTACGAATGGCTGGTCATGCCGTTTGGCTTGACAAATGCGCCGAGCACATTCATGAGACTGATGAATGAAGTCCTAAGGAAATTCATCGGAAAATTTGTAGTCGTATATTTGGATGATATATTGATCTACAGTAAGACGAAGGCTGAACATTTGAAACATTTGGCCATTGTGATGAGAAAGCTATAGTAGGAGAAGCTGTTGATCAATATGAAGAAGTCTTCATTCATGAAGACAGAGCTGATTTATTTGGGTTTTGTTATTTCAACGAATGAGTTGAAAATGGATCCAAGTAAGGTGGAAGTGATTAAGAATTGGCCATCACCGAGAAATGTTTTCGAGGTGAGAAGTTTTCATGGTTTGGCTAGTTTCTACAAAAAATTCATTCGAAATTTCAGTGGAATTAGCGCAACAATGATGGACACAGTGAAGAAGCGGCATAAGAATTTTCATTAGACAACGGAGGCTGAAAGGAGCTTCAATCTGTTGAAGCGAAAGATTACAGAGCAACCAGTGTTAGTGTTGCCAGATTTTCAGAAGACATTTTAGGTGAAATGTGATGCCAGCGGATATGCTATAGGCGAGGTCTTTAGTCAGGATGACAGCCCGGTTGCATATTTCAGCGAGAAGCTGGATGAAGCGAAGCTGAAATACTCCACGTATGATAAGGAGTTTTATGCCATCATATAGGCATTGAAGAAATGGAGGCATTACTTGATACCCAAGGAATTTGTTCTGTACAGTGATAATCATGCATTGCAGTTTGTGAGTCAACATGAGAAGTTGAACCAGAAACATGCAAAATGGGTAGAGTATATGCAGAATTTCACATTTATAATTAAACACATTTCAGGGACTGCTAACAAAGTGGCTTATACTTTGAGCAGGAAATGTTTGCTGTTGCAGGAGTTCCGAGTCAAAACTTGGGTTTTGAGAATTTGAAGGATATGTACGTAGGAGATGCAGACTTTAGAGAAGCGTATGAAGCGGCTGAGAATCCAGTTCTCAGGGATCGGAGCCCCTGGATAGATTATATGATTAAGGAGGAATTGCTGTTCAGAGGCAATCAACTGTGCATTTCAAATTGCTCCATGAGGGAGAACATGTTGAAAGAGAAGCACAGTGGTGGTTTAGCGGGGCACTTTGGTCATGACAAAACATTCGCCAAGTTGAGCGAATCGTATTTTTGGCCAGGCATGCGAGCAGATGTTAAAAGATTTGTTGACAGATGCAGGATTTGTCAGCATTCGAAAGGGAGAAAGCAGAATGCAGGTTTTTATAAGCCATTGCCCATACCCGAGAGACCATGGGAGGCAATTAGCATGGATTTTGTGTTAGGACTATCGAGGATGCAGAGAGGGGTTGATTCGATCTTTGTGGTGGTAGACAGGTTTTCGAAGATGGCACATTTTATTCCGTGTCAGAAGACCAGCGATGCGACCCACATCGCAAACTTGTTTTTCAAAGAGATTGTCAGACTTCATGGATTACCGAGAAGCATAGTCTCGGACAGGGATACCAAATTCATAGGTCATTTTTGGAGGACACTATGGAAGAAGATGGGAAGTAACTTGACGTTTAGTTCAACTTATCATCCACAGATGGATGGGCAGACCGAGGTGGTCAACAGAAGTCTTGGAGACTTGCTGAGAAGCCTGGTGACAGAGCACCACAGCAGTTGGGACCAGATAATACCACAGGCAGAGTTCGCGTACAACGACTTGGTGAATTGGAGCACAGGAAAAAGTCCATTCCAGATTTTATATAGGACATAGCCAAGAGGAGTTTCTGAACTCAGGGAGTCAGAACAGAGTGCGACTAGCAGTGCTAGCGCTGAAGAGTTCGCTGAGGCGATGCAGGAACTTCACAGTCAAGTGAAGCAGCGACTGATGAAATCAAACCAAGAGTATAAGCGCAGAGCCGATCAGCGGAAGAGACAACTTCAGTTTGAATTTGGTGACATGGTTCTGGCGTACTTAAAGAAGGAAAGGTTCCCGAGGCGAACATATAATAAGCTCAAAATGAAAAAGGTTGGACCATGCAGAGTCCTGAAGAAATTCGAAGAGAATGCATATGAAATCGAGTTGCCGGATGGCATAGGGATATCTTCGATATTCAATATTTCAGATTTATACCCATACAGGGCTGGAGAGACAGAGATCGAAATTAAGGAACCAGTGATCCAGTGGCAGAAGCAGATGCCGGTAGCAGAGAAGCCACAAATGGAGTACATATTGGACAAACGAGTGGGAAAGAAGACCAGGTGGAAGCAATACTTCGAGTACATGGTGAAATGGAAAAATCACCCAGTGGAGGATGCTAGCTAGGAAAATGAAGCAGTCATACAGAGGCATGGACAGACCGTGCAGGAACTCATGGACAGGAGCCCATGAAAATTTTGAGCCGAGGAGTATGATGCATGAGCATCCACAACATATCAAGCGAGCCAGCACATTTGCAGAAACCAGCTCGACAGTGCCAGTACAAATTTTGAAATACTTTGGAAGTTGTTGCGTCGCTCTTTAATGAAGTCATTCATGGAGAAGCGCACTTGTATTGTAAAGGGGACCTTGAGCCTTTAAGCTCTCGTTCTTAGTAGATAGGAAGGTATTTAATAGATTTAATGCAGGTAGATAGGAATTTAACTCTAGATTAGACAGTTTCAGTTTTCAAGAGGGAAAACGGATATAGACACCCTCCTTTGTATCATTGTATTATTATCATTCAGAAATCAAACAGGAGCAAGAAGAGAGGAGCAAGCAGAGAACTTGTGGAGAACACCCATCTACATATTGAATTAATAAAAGAGAGCCTTTGATTCAATTTCATGACTGGTGTTGTTTCTTTGTGTATGTTGTTTAGGTGCTCACGAATGTTTGTTTTCTTTGTATGCATTTTCTTTGAATATGTTGTGTATGTGATTTTATAGTTGATTTGAAATCTGTGAGAGAGAGGAGAATAAGTTTCAATTGTTTCTTTGGCTGAGCCAGGAGATTTCTGCATAGAGTGCAGTCGAATTCATCCGCATAGAGTGCGTTGATGAAGCTAGACAGTTAAACCCTTATTCTCATTTGCCCAGAAGTTGAATTGGGTTGGTAGAGTCGTGTAGGAAAAGTGCAGGTTGAACTTGAAGTCTCAGTGGACAATCTGAGCAGAAGAAGGTAGAGACTGTTTTTGCATAAGTGCACAGAGTCTGGAAGATTCAACACTTCGAGAGTTGTTGGAGGTCGAGCGCAAGAAGCGTGCGCAAAGTCTCTGAGGGAGTTAGAGTTGACCAGCTTAGGAGAGATAGTTCCTTCACGATACTGTAAGAACAGGCCCAGGAGAAGGTTCGAACAGGACGGAGCTTTGGAGTAGAGATTTCTTCAAGGAGGAGGAATCGACAGCCAGTTCTAGCAGGGAAGATTCGCAAAAAACGCCGACCATCAGATCTCAGTGAAGTTGCGAGCGGTTTAGCCCTAGGCGCATGAAGGAACTAAGGCTTATCGGGATCCGGCTTATCGAGTTTCCCAGAAGAAAGAGTTTCATAGTTGTTGAAATCGCGATTAGCGATTTCCCGATCTAATCAGAATCGTTGATCGCTAGGGGACAGGTGGCACGAGATCCCGAGAAGTCGGGATTCGACATTGAGGACTTTCCGGTGCAAAGGAATTGCGACCTTTGAAATCGCGATCCCGCGATTCCCGATAGGGCGGAGAGAGGAGGTGACGTGGTGAGGAATTGACGCACGTGCATATCGGAGTTCGGGGATTTGTGAAGGCAGTGACGCGCGACAACACAAATGCCAATTTTCCGATAGAGAAACCTCCGATAATAGAAGAGGAGAAAGTCAAGGATTGACCCATATCAGGGTTCGGGATTCGTGAGACATAAGGCATGCGAGCATAGAATTCGCGATATCGCGAATTTCGATTTTTCGACTGTTAAGGGAGATCATTGCAGGAGTACTATGGGTAAAAAGTTTCTCGACGGGGAATTAGAGGAGCATTGACGCTGTTTGGGCCAAAGATTAGAGAAGATCCTGGTGGAAGCGGTTGGACTGCGAGGGTCAGACTGCACCACCTATTAATTCACCGCCTTTGCTCCGATCTGTTTCCTTACACACGAGCATTCCTGTCTGAAAGTCCATTATTTAAAGTTAGGAAAGTCCATGCAGTAATACACACAAAGAAGAATCTCAAAACTGACTTTATTATCCAAAATACTGGTTGAGGAATGTATGAAAAAGAACATGTCTGGGGATTCGAACACTGGGCAGAGTACGAGGATTCAAACACTTGCCAGAGTACGAGGATTCAAACACTTGGGAGAGTTACACAAACAGAAAGAGAGGAGCTGAGTGACAAAACCAATCGTAAGATTGTATGCCGAGCAAGCATTTGTACCATCAATACCCTTGAACATGACACTAAGCTCGTGGGTGCTAACAAGTTATGACAACCGAATAAATGATTGAGAGGATCAATGTGGACGAGGATGGGCGCGTGTAAGATTGCATGCCGAGCGAGCATTTGTACCATCAATAGCCGTGAACATGACACTAAGCTTGCGCATGGTAACAAGTTATGACAACGGAATAAATGATTGAGAGGATCAATGTGCACGATGAGTAATGGGCATGTGTAAGATTGCATGCCGAGCCAACGTTTGTACCATCAATACCCTTGAACATGACGCTACGCTGGCGGGTGGTAACGAGGAGTAATGGGCGCGTGTAAGATTGCATGCCGAGCCAACATTTGTACCATCAACACCCTTGAACATGACGCTAAGCTCGCGGGTGGTAACAAGTTATCACAACGGAATAAATGATTGAGAGAATCAATGTGAACGAGGAGTAATGGGCACGTGTAAGATTGCATGCCGAGCTAGGATTTGTACCATCAATACCCTTGAACATGACACTAAGCTCGAGGGTGGTAACAATTTAAGACAACGAAATAAATGATTGAGAGAATTAATGTGAACTAGCAGTAATGGGCACGTGTAAGATTGCATGCCGAGCTGGCATTTGTACCATCAATACCCTTGAACATGACACTGAGCTCAAGGGTAGTAACAAGTTATGACAACGGAATAAATGCACCCTCTATATTTCTCCGTAACTTCTCCGTTACGTCCTTAAGAAGCCTCAGATTGCTACTGAGCTTCTAAGAGAGATTGTAACCGAGATTGTAACCGAATGGGTTATTAACCCGCTGAATAGTAGCCAATTCCCATTCATTTCTATTGGAAAAAGGAGTTGTTGAGTCAAAAGAACCATAGTACCTACCTCGATTGAAGGAACCTTCTCATTTTGGCGAAGACTAAGTGATCTATTTTCTCCAATAGAACAATTTGACCCTTGAAAATCGGAGAAAGAAGGTTTTTCAAAAACTGATTGATCTAGAGGTTTAATAGATAGAGCTCCAAAAGATAGGACCGGACCTGCGCATGTTGTATAAACCCTGACACTAAGCTCGAGGGTAGTAACAAGTTATGACAACGGAATAAATGCTTGAGAGGATCAATGTGGACGAGGAGTAATGGGTGCGTGTAAGCTTGCATGCCGAGCCATACCATCAATACCCTTCAACATGACACTAAGCTTGCTGGTGGTAACAAGTTATGACAATGGAATAAATGATTGAGAGGATCAATGTYGTYSARGAGGAGTAATGGGAATATAACAAGGCTACATAGTMGCTTAMTACCTGCCKACGCTTAATTGAGTARCATCTTAACTATACCTTGAAACTGAAAGTTSCAAGAACATAATTTCAATGAATTAAKCATTTTTGAAAGGTTTTRGATGTATTGAAACCMTTTGGAGAARCTATACCCTGGAAGTACGGTAAAACTACACGAAAAACTGAAAATTTATGCCCAATTTTGACTTGCATATTAGCACAAAAGACAAACCATCTAAATCTGAATTCCACGAATCCCTGTCATCAAAAAAGAATTCCTTCTTGGATTGGAACAGGATGACAACGATTCGATCCATCAAAACTTCGCGCGATTCGATCTCCAAACCTTAAAAACCTGGTCAAGCCATCGCGCTTTTTGTTTAATACTTGGTAGGGTTACCCGCAGCTGTTCACCAATACAAATACAAAGACAGCCATCTGAATAAACCTCAAGCCGACAGTTAATCAATCAGATCGAGCACAGCCGAGGAAACCTACCGATGTAAAATTGAAAAAAAGGAGTGGATAATATCTCTGCAAGGTGTCTGTTTCACAAAAGACTTGGATAATATCAAGCAGGAATTGCTTGTGCATTATCTT